>JARGXW010000130.1:0-272786 GCA_029204085.1 Mycena sp. CBHHK59/15
TGCGCCCTACTTGGATCGATATACTGATATGCAATCGGAACAGCCTATGCAACACGTTCTACAGTTACATGAATCCATTGTCTTTGTGTTAGAGACATGATAGATTGTAACAGTGTAATTCAAGCCAATGTTGTTGAGAATCAAGGAAGTTTTTGGAGACCAAGACTCGAAGAGGTGAGCACAGCCCATTCAAACGATGCAGGAGCACGATCTTCCGAATCAATGAGTTGGAACTGAGCATCAAAGGTGTTTGAATGTCAGGGGAGTCCTCGGATCCAGGTCCAGTACTGTAAGTACTTGTATGTAGGCAACCGTCACGGTCACGATTGGGTCTGTTGCGTTGCCCTCTGGTCAGGTCACGATGAGGTCGGTTGCCTTGTCTGATATCGTGACATGCGGAAAATATTATTATTTTGCCCCAAAGCCCACTCGGAAACCACATAAAGTCTCCAAACCACTTCCTCCACTGTGTCTGTGCAGAATAAGAGCTTCAAAACACATTTCAGCCAGAATTAAGGCTAAGTTGAATGTTGTTCGTTGCTGAAATTTCAACAGTCACGGTGAAAATTGGGATGGTTGCGTTGCTGAAAGCTGCTGCGATGTCACGGTCAGAGGGGCGGTTGCCTACATACAAGTACTTACAGTAAGCCGAACGATAGGGCTTCCATGTAGAACGTGCTGAGAAAAATGTCAACAACCGCGTCAAAAACCTGTACAAGGTCCACCAGGGATCGACCCTGTCTTCTGCGTCGTCGTCGAACGAAGTAAACTGTTACAGGGTCCGTCTATGATGCCACGGTGGCCTCGTTGGTGAGCAGGTCCATCACTTGCGAGACACAACGCGTCGGGGAGCCTTGGACTCAGAGCATAGAGCTTAGGAAAAACTTAAGTGGCACTTCAACCACAGACATCCATTGGAATGACTAGGTGGTCTCTGTAATTTTACTTCAGGCGCTTTAGAAGGGAAGCACGGTTGAATTACGGTTGGGCTAGGGCTGGACAGTCGAAGGTGTCGCTTGGTGTTCTATGCCGTTGTACTCGCCACGACTCCGGTTGCCAACAAGTCCCAGCTTTGATTTGATGTGCCAAACTTTGGTGTTCCGTTTCGCGATTTCTAACTCTCACTTTCCTCTGGCCTGGGCCACAACCAGAGCGACGATATGGTTCATGGAGGATACACCTATACGTGACTACGGCACTCGCGCAGCTCGGCGCACCACCGTGCCTAGTTGGAGGCACAACTCGGACCACGGACGTCGCGCTGTTCGTCGACCGCGGGCTGGGCGCGGCGGGCGTGGGGCAGCAGCTGTTCCTGTCGTTCGTCGGCGGTCCGGACGACCGCCTGGCGCTTACGTTCCTCGTGCAGCTGTGTGCGAATCCAGGCGTAGTTGCGACGGTGGTGTGGATCAATAAGACGGAGGCGGGGGCGGATAATAACGAGATGGAGAAGGAGGGGGCGACGTCATCGCTGATTCCCAGAGGGGCTGGGGGCACCACGCATCTCGTGCGTCTCTCCTCTCTTCACATATACATCTGAGCTCGATTGATTCTGAACACCGCTCTAGACTATAGCTGCCGCAGACACGGTGTACGGCCCGCAGAACACGCAGACGCACCTCGCGTCCGACACCGCGGACAACCTGCTCTGGGACCGCTTCACGCGCCCGTCGCACGCGCACAGCGCCGCCGTCGTCTCCGCACTGTCCCGCATATCGTTCTCACAGATCGCGTCCGCGCAGCCGCTGCACCAGATCGTCGCGCTCGTCGAGCGCGAGGTCGCGCGCGGCGGGAACCTCGTCGTGCTCGCGGGGCGCTCGCGGCGAATGGCGGTCGAGTCGCACCGCGCGGAGCTGCAGACGCTCATCGCGGGCAAGGGCGCGGCGATCGGGTCGGCGGTGCCCAAGACGCTGGGCGATGTGGGCGCGGCGATCGTGGCGTCCGGGACAAGTGCGAGTTTGCTTGTGGTGCAGGCGGCGGTGGCGGCTGCGTGAGGAAGGGGTGGATGGATTTATTGCACACGATTTCTGGATGACTTATGGGAGTTCTTGTACGTATATATATAACGGAGGGAGTAGATAGATTTTGACACGGCGTGGCTTCCATACAAACCTACGAGTATGGAGGTAGCCACCGCAACTAACGTACGCGACAACGGGGAAGTAAAGCTGATTCAAAAACAAGAAAGGAACGAAAGAAAAACATTCCCGAATGGGCCCATGGTCGTCTCTTAAGTTTCGCGATCTTCCAAGCCAGGCTTGGTGATTAGCACAACTGGGATATGCGCGCTTGAATCAAATGCCGTTGCTGATGTAGAGGCCGTCTCATATCCCGACGCGACGAGAACATTGCCTGCTGCTGTCCGACCATCGGCACTCGAGCCAGAGACAGATCTTGTTCCTTGGTGTTCGATGGCTAATTTCGACTGTGAGGAGATGTTTTAAGCCAATGTAGCAGATTCGTTACCAGCATTTGTGGGCATTGGTTGTCCACTGGTAGGCGTGCTGATACTTGCTGGCACTTCTTTGGCCTCGCGGTCCGCAATGGACGTCTTCCAGCCCAGTTGCCACACAGCAGGATTTTTCTCGTCAGGGAGCTGGAACTTGCTGCTTAGCGAGGGCCACACCACATCTTTCCACCTTTGATTGGTGGCATCCCATCCGCGTGAGACAGTGTCGTAAAGAGGTAATGGTAGAACATTCTTTCCCTTGAAACCAGAGGAAGACGGGAGCTTGACGAGCTTGCGAAGCTTGTGCAGTACACTAGATGTTTTCCTGGCATCTGGCGTGTGCAGAGCAGCAACAGACACTGACATTGCAGCATTGTGAGTCGTTGGATTTTCGAAGGCTGTGGGCGGATCTATCGTGAGTCGGATTCGTGACCCAGTATGAGATTGCGTGAAACTAGATAGATGCGAGCAACACTTGCCGTCGACCCAGTCTGGATGGTTTGCGAGATTGGCAGATATCCTTTCGTTTATCGTGAGAATGTTGTTGGTCTGAATGTTTGGGATGTACAGCTTTGACATTCAAATAAGTAAACTTGGCTTGCGGTTCGACTATCCTTACCGATGTGAGCACAAGTATTCCCCGTCCTTTGGCTGGAGACGTGGGATCAGATACCCAAACCATGATTTGATTGCGAAGGATAGATGAAATTTGGGGCAATCCAGGCGCATATAGCTACACGAATCAGTGTTCAAATGAAAAAAAAAAATTTCAATCGCTTCACCTTGTTCGGAAGAATATTCATTCCCAGCCCGAAGTGGACACGCATCTCATGACGATTGGATACAGGCCACCATGAAACATCGTAGGATTTGTAATCCTTTTCTAGACCCTGCCATGGATCCCCCATGTCCCATCTCATATCACACTTGGGGATGGGCTGAAACGGCGTCAACAGTGGCTAGTATATAGTAAAGTGCATAACGTCACACCTTCTCATCTGCACTCTCCAAGGTCTCAGAGGCACCACGGGTGAATGACGCATTAGCTGACATTGTAGGTTTTCCGCCATCCAAACCAACTGTTACTCCTAGCATCTCTTGGGACGCTTTCTGTTTCGTATATTTTTGCTTCACGTCGGGGGGTCCATTTCCACAATCCAGGCTATGGAAAAAGGAGGCGTTGCAACCTCACATTTCATTGAAATTAGAGATATTCACTCACAAATCACATTTGAATATAGAGCGTGCACGATGCACCAAGAACCCGATGCTACTGTGTGAATGGTCGAGTATAGTTTTGCTTCGTTTCATTTTGAGGTCAAGAAGAACGGTCGAGATCACTTCAGGTCGGGGAAGCCATGAGTCTGGATCCTTCGGAGCTTCCGACTGTGTCTTGAACTGGTGGAAATGAACGACAATAGCGACTGAAAGTTCCCAGCATACCTGAATGTTCATACAGATGCTGACGTAATAAGTTGTATCTTGTCCCATTTGAAGCAGTAGGTCGACCATCGCCTTGTGGTAGTCGCCTTCCCACTCGGGCATGGGATGAGCTCTGCCACCCTTTCTTTTCTTGCCTTCTGTCAGGTCCTCTTCACTGCCAGCCCCACCACGAATACGGACGGGTCTTCTACTCGTCGTTTTGGTGTTATTTCCGCCTTGAACAATATCACGGTGTTCGACAACTGGGTCTCCAGAATCATCGGGCAGCTTTGAAGGAGGATGGTCACTTCTGAGCCTAGCCTGTTCCGCAGCTGCCTCGATAAATTTGGGAATCGGATCGTCTATGATGGGCCGAACAATCACGGAAAAATTCGAAGCCTCCGAGAGTAACTTGGCTAATGGAGCCACCGAATCATCGAGGAGGTTCCCAAAGATGGCCAGCGCAGGCTCCTCTGGCGACAACATGACAGCGATCGGGCCGCTGATGCCACCGGATCGGATTGACTCAAGGAGGGAGTCGTGAAAGTGAGCATCTAACCATGCTGAAGCAGTGTCCGGAGAGTGTATGGAAATGATTTGACCACCATCGACGAAATCGTTATCCAGGGTGTGAGCATCCTCCGTTCGGAAAGATGCAGTGTTTTTAGAGCTGTAAAATAATTCTGAAATGTCAGGTACGAGATTTTAGCTGATAGTCAGAAGCATACGCAGATCGGCCCGAATCCGAGTTTCGCGAATAAATAACAGGAACTTCGTCTAACGAGTCCAGAGCATCGGGGGTTGGGGACTCAAATGAGTATTAATCCAATGAATGTGAACCCGGAAACAAATATGTAGACTGACATCGGTAGCGGAGCGCATCGTAGAAGCCACCTTAGCGTTCGAAACGTCTGAATGGGGGGGACCGTAGGGCGGTCGGTATCGTCTACCTGCTTCCCATAAGCATCGGCGTCATCTGTACTTGAGAAGGGCCAGATATGGCCTTCGCGCGTTGGGCTGAGATTATTAACATTCATGTCGGCCGCGTAGAAGTTCCCGCCGGTGATGTGTAAGTGGGAACTCTGTGGCATGCGAGCAGTGAAGGTCAGATAGCCTGAGGGGTGTAATTTGACCACACGCATGCACTCCCTGACTTAGTGTCCTATGTTCGTTCCACCACTTATTATAATCCGCCATGTGCCAGTATCATGGCATGCAGAAGAGTCGTGGCCGAACCGATGCATGAGTACTAGTCCTCGGCGCCGGTTGGCTGCCTCATGTAATGTCGTTCTCCTGTGGCATTTGCTGTCAGTAGAGGTGATAATCGGATTCCTTCCATGGTATCGATGTCTGATGCACCCACAGTTAACAGCAGTTAACAGCCAGAAGTATGCCTTTGGCCACCTTAACAATTGGCGAATCCCGTAACAATCGCGCGAGGCTGAAAACACCTGAAAAATTGTGGAGTGCTTGGTGCGACGCCGTATACTCTCTCCAGACGCGTCAGTAGCGCTGGCTCAGCTGCTTCTCAGATCACGACTTCACTGCAATCAGAGTTGGTCATGCGCCCGCACCGAAGGGCGAGATGAGAGAGAAGAAACAGCGTTTCTCCACCGAGCGTGTTCTGTTCAAGATGAGTCGGAGCTTTGTCATAATTGCTGACTCAACCTCGGGCCATCTACACGAAAGATTCCCTGCCTCTGCTCCAACATCTGCAATTTGGCCCAGCTGCCAACCATGTACATGATTGGATCAAGAGCTTCTATAGGTATACTTACAGGCATCTATTGTCTATCAAAAACCCAGACGTCGCGCTCGTCGAGCGCGAGGTCGCGCACGGCGGGAACCTCGTCGTGCTCGCGGGGCGCTCGCGGCGCATGGCGGTCGAGTCGCACCGCGCGGAGCTGCAGACGCTCATCGCGGTCAAAGTTCTCGGACAAGCGACCATGTACAAATGTTCCCATTAAATGCCCTCTCGATTGCAAAGAAATTCATTGGAAGTACAACCTCCTGCAACATTTAGAAAAACGGCATCCTTCCTGGAGGGAACTCATCTCCCCTCCCCCAGAAATACAAATATCTGCCGCAGAGCAACGCGCTCTCGGCATTCCGGACACAGATATCCGAGCTCCGAGTCTGAGTCCAACTTCCACGCCCAACGCGCCAGGTGTGGTCGCAACCCGGGGACAAAAGCGTCCGGCCGGTGCTCTCGATGACTCCACACCTGACCACAACAAAGAGAATGCCCCACCAGCTGCGGCCACAGCACCTCCCGAGTCCCCGAGCCGAAAGCGCCAGGATACAGGGATATGTAAATTTTCCCATGACTCAAAGTCATTGAAATACTACCATTAGATGTTCTAGAGTTGCATTACATGTATATTATACCCCGCGCCAGCGTAGATGTAGCGTACAACCTGAATATCGGCCGAACCGGAACCCTTCCCAATTAGGAAGGGTCAACGGGGCACGTGACGCCATCAGTGGGTCCAATCCAGACCCCTTGTCATTTCGCGTCCAAATCGAGAAAATGCAGTGCTGACCTCCAACTCCTTGACGTCCTTGACCTCCAACTTGTTGTGCATTATTCTAGTCAGCCTTCTCAGTATCAGACGACACAATTCCGTGTCGCGGTGTACTCGCCAGCAGTGCTATGATAAACAAGGGCTTGTCCATGCGGCGCATCATGTTATCTATGATGGAAGGCAACCTTCTGCGAACAACATACTTATTTAACATGCAATTGGTGACCCAACCGAATCTCTCAGAGTCTTCGAATCCCCTTCCCCCAGAAGACGGCGAAGATGTTGCGTCTCTCTTTCTTTCTCTCGCTTGCCGCAGTCCTTCCGCTCTCTTTTGCTGCCCGACCTTCGACCGGCGACCCATGCGCGGCGATTGCAGGGCAGACATTCGTGCTCCCAGCGGACGCGCTGGCCTGTCTCAAGTCCTTCCCTTTCAATGAGACACTTCGCCAGAACGTGCTGACCCACAACATCGCGCGCGTCTTCGACTTCTTCACCTTCGAGGACTACTACCTCAACTCGCCGCCGCCGTTCCAAGAGTCGACGATCAACATCCGCGCAGCGTTGGCTAAGATAAATACCACAAAATACGCGGCACGTACAACCGTTTCCGTTTTTGCTTTTTACTGGAGCCTTACGTGCCTTGCAGACGGACTATGATTTCAACAAGGATTTGTACGATTTCACCACCCAGCTGAATGACGGACACACCCGTCAGTCTGCCACGTCGTATAACATGCACTCCCAAGCTAAGCAATATCTTGTCCCGCAGGCTGGTTCCCAGACTGCTACACCGCCTTCCAAAATCTGCTCCCCACCCCCGTCGTGTCTCTGGAAGTGAACGGGCTGCAGGCCGTCTACATCACCCCCGATCTGGTCGAATTCGTGTCCCTTCTCGGCACCTCCTACACCGACCTCATCACAATCGACTGGCAGCGCCTCGCCGGTGCCAAAGTCGTCTCCATCGAAGGCCAGGACCCGTACGCGTACGTCGACTTGATCGCCAAGACCGTCTCCGGCAACTACCTCGACCACGGTGTGCGCGTCAACTCGGTCTTCTCGTCGTACAGGCTTTCCGGATCGGCCTACTCCCAGCGGTTTGGTGCGCCTTTCCGCAACGTCGATTCCGCGTCAATCCTAACTAGTCCATCAAGGCGACCTTGCGGGCCCCACTGGCGTGGCACAGACATCCCTGACGTTCAAACTGGTCGCCGTCAACTCCACCAAGATCGAGACCGTGACCGTTCCCTACATCGCCAGCTTCGCTGGGGTCCCCTTCACAGACCAGGGCTCCTAGTGCGCTTATTTTCCAAGTTCACCTTACCACAGCTTGCATACGCATTTTCAGCTGGAACAACAACTGCGCCGCCAACGCGGACACCAACGGAATCGACTTCAAGGCCGGCGGGGCGAAATTCAGCGGCTCGTCAGTCCGGACGCGCAAGCAGCCGCGCGCGAACATTGTCGACCTGTCGAACAGCAGCGCCGTGGGCCTGCCGCCGCAGTACCAGCCCACGCTGCCGACCGTCGGCGGCGCCGCGGGCGTGATGAAGTCGTACATCTTGCCGGGCAACGAAACGGGCGTGGTGCGTGCATTCCCAGTTAAAATAGTCTGGATGGACATCATTTTGACTATGGATGGCGCCTCGTGCACTACTGTAGATGTTCATCGGCTCGTTCGAGGGCGACTTCGAGGGATTCCAGACGGACACGGTGTCTGCCATCAGCGCGTTCCAGGCGGCGGGCGTCACGAAGCTGCTCATCGACTTGACGAACAACGGCGGTCGGCGCC
This sequence comes from Mycena sp. CBHHK59/15, assembly GCA_029204085.1. NCBI lineage: Eukaryota > Fungi > Basidiomycota > Agaricomycetes > Agaricales > Mycenaceae > Mycena > Mycena sp. CBHHK59/15. Next base: position 8,183 of record JARGXW010000130.1, read on the forward strand.
CTCCCTCCTTTCGCCGCGCGAAATCTGATCTGACTTTGATATCGCCATGCACACAGGCGGCTTCGTGTGCCTGGGGCAGTTCCTGCACCAGTACCTCGCGGGCACGGACTTCGGGTACCCCGGCTTCCAGTCGAGCAACCGCGCGAACCCGCTCGCGAGGAAGATTGTCGCGGCGGATATTGCGCTCGGCTTGAACTTTGACTTTAGCTTTTACACCGCGGATAACTGTGCGCAATGTCTCTTAGCCGTGCCCACATTCACTTACGTAAATTCGTCTTGCCAGGGGCGTTCTTCAACGGCACAGAAATGTCGGCGGACTACGACTACATGGTGCCCGACGTGCCTGTGGTGATTAACGGGAGGGCCGACGCGACGTCGCAGCGGTTCCATGTGCGCTTTACATCAGTACCCGCACCTGCGTTTTCTCACGTTGCGCGTTGCAGGACACCTGCGAGCTGGCGTACGGCGTCCCGATGCCCGCCACCCCGCCGTTTGATCTCAAGTGCGTGTTGTTCCTTGCATCAATTATCATTGTTCCGGCGGTCTCAATTATGAATCCCGCTAACTTACTTCTGATCCCGCCGTGTATCAGAAATGTTGCGATAGGTCCGCAACCGCTAGCGTTGTCGTCGCTTTTAGTTCTGATGCGATCGGCTAGTCACGAACGGGAACTGCGCGTCGACGTGCGCGATGTTCTCGACGCTGATGTTCGAGCAGCACCACACGAAGATTGCGGTGTTTGGGGGCAAGCCGGGCGAGAAGGTCGAGTTTAAAGGTGCGGCTTGGAGCTGGAGATATTGATAGTGCTCATGCTTGGCATTAGGGATGGCCGGCAACCAGGTGCTCGAGTGGTATGTACCGTGGCGAATGTATTTTCTATACTTGGTACGCGCTGATGTCTGCATCGACGTAGGTTTGATCTGGACAGCGAAGTGAAGACGGCCAATCTCAAGGATGTATGTGTCTTGTCTTCCGTTCCTCGCAATGCTGATTGGGCATCTATCTTCCAGGATCCCCTTGCGCCGGCTGACCTGTACGAATCACTGTATGCTCGAGTTGAACCTCTACTTATATCTTCCTTCAGGTTGGTCTCTGGCGATATGCGCCACAATTGGAGAACAGGTAAGTCGCGAGACTTGTATCCAACCACGGGGTTCACGGACTGATTTATGCCAAGCGTGGAGCTACCTGAACGAAAAAGAGCCCATTGGTACGTCAACCACATCGCGTCCAACCTTAATTGCTAAACTCTGATGCGCCAAACACAGCTTATGTCTCTGAGCAACTCCCGCAGTGTGCGTACTGCACAGCCTTGTTCTCCCCGCCAGACGCCACTGATCGTCGAGACGACAAACAGACCGGTACGCCTACACCAAGGACACGTACAACAGCCCGCAGAATGTGTGGACGTTTGCGTGAGTGCCCGTTCCGTCGCTGCCTCCGTGATCTGATTGCGGACGCAGGGCCAAGAAGCTGCTTGGTTGATCCTCGTCTCGGATTTTCGTTGATGGTTGGAGACGTTGTGGGTGTTGTAGGTGCTTGTAGTTTGCGTGTCAGGGCGCATATGTATGTAGCTCGTTCCATTGTGTTGTCAGGACATTTTCTGGTTCGTAGTTGAGTGAGACCTTGTCTCGAAACGGAATGTGAAATCGTCGTGTGACTAGAGGGATCCTAAGCATTACCCACCAACTGCTTGGATCATATATTCGGTTGGCAGTCTCAAAACTCTACGTGCTCCCCTCAAGCTCGAGGGTTAACGGACTACTCACTATTATTTGATCAACGAGGTCATCTTCCGAATTTCAAAGCGTGTAAAAATCAATTTAGCGCAGAAGCAAGTGGCAGTGTCCGATCACGGTCGATCGCGCCGAGTGCCGGTCGCAATAGGTTCAATTTGATTGACCCATTGAGCGATGTCGAGTTCCTGGCCAACTCGGTGGATATTAATGCAATATTAATGCAATATTAATGTCTTTTACGCGATGAACGAACTCGAATGGCGGCTGGACACGGTGAAACGCGCGCTTACTATCGTTTACCAGCGCTTAAGTACTGCTTGTTAAAAAATTAAGCGCGCCAATGATTGTCCGAATGGGTTTCCTTTGCTGATTGCGCCGCCCAAGCCTAGCCGAGCGTGGACGACCCCAGTCTTCAAAAAACAGTCGCTTATGAACATGCACGCCCCTTTCTTGTCTCCTCCATGCCACAGTCTGAACCTGGCCACTCGCGGTCCATCGCAGGCGTGGGCCCGCTAATAGTCCACCTCCCCCCTGTCACCCCACTCTACATTCCCCGCCGCGCGACACTATGCACCGACGACGGCCGCGATGCACCTGCGTTCCATCCAGCAGATCTCGGACGCACCCGCGCCGCGTCTTCGTCCTGGGCGGCGCGCGGTCCCCCAATGCGCATCGACGTCGGCCAAGAGCAGCGCAGGATTCGCCCACTCCCCCGCATACCCGTCCCGCTCGCTCCCGGGCCCAGGTCCGCACCGCCCGAACCGCGACACCAAAGATCGCTCAGCTCTCTGCGCCCCCTTCCCCGCCTGCCGGTTTCAGGCGTTTCTATATCCGTGACCCCCGCCAGTCCCTTGTCGCCCCTGATGTCGCTCCCTGCATCGAATACTCACCTGTCTGCACCTGCTGCCCGCCCGCCCGTGCCCCGCTTCGTGTCGCTGTCCCTCCAAACATCACCGGACGCGCTGTTACCGCGCATCGTCGAGCCACCGCCGTCGCTGCCGGCCCCCGCACCCGCACCCGCACCCGCCCCCTCAATACCCGAACCCCCGTCGTTGATGCTGGAACCCCCACCGCCCTCGCCAGGCACCACCACGCGGCGGCGGCGCATCTCCAAGCTGCGCCGGCACCTCGGCGAATCCATCCACCTCGAGCTGTTCCCCGATTCGTTGGCAGGCGACACCAAGATCGATATCGGTGGCGGCGTTCTAGCCGAAACGAGGCAAATGCGGGAGCGCGAGGAAGAAATATACTCCCACACCGCCGTGGCGGTGAAGAAGCTGCTGGACCTGAGTGAGGAAAGCGACGCGTCGAGCGACGACGACGAGGAGGACGACGGCGACAGCAGGGAGGAGTGGGAGTTGACGCACGGGCAGGCCGCGCAGCGCGGCGTGCCCGTCCAGCGGCTCTCGCGGAACTGGGTGAGGGAAAGGGGGAAGGAGCGCTGGGTGGAGGGGGACTACGCGAAGATACTGCGCGAGCTGCGCGCGCTCTGAATTTCTTTCCTGCTTTCTCATCCTCATCTCGCCCTCGACATCGCATCCACTGGCATACTCACTTTCCTTCACTCGCACCCGCCTAATTTGTATCTTAGCCCGTTCCGATTCCGATTCGCAGTACACAGGTGTTCTGCCCTGTACTCCCTTATGTCTTTCCCCGCGGGGCACCAGCCTCGTTGTGTTATAACTCCCCATTAACATTCATTACCGACAATCAAGCCCACAATTGCATTCTCGTAAAGTTCGAATCTTGATCTGCACTTCGACAATCTGGTTGTCATGGCCGCGACAGTGGGCGCGACGTAACAAGTTTGCCTCGCCGGCGCCTTTTCGTGATAGTATTAGGTGTATACTGGACCTACACGTTCCGCGCTTGATTGTTCCAGGGAATCGTATTACAGAGATCCCGTCCGTCGCGGTGTTCGTGTCGAAGAAAAGGAATAGCCTGCCCGCGTTCAAGTTCGATGGGTACCAGGCAGCGCGTGGAAACTCCAATTGGGTCGCGCCTCGTGGTGCAGCGGCCACAAGACGGTTCGGCGACATCGGACAACCGACGAGGGTTCGTGCGCCAACCACCGTTCGGCGGAGGACGGCAAGATATTCCTCGTGTAAATAATATTACTCGGTTTGAACGCGCCTCCACTGCGGCGGAGTACTTATGTGTGAAAATCGACGCCTACCATGCTGCAATGTCGATTCGAAAGTAAATTTTAGACACCCTGCGATTCGGTGTCGGAGTTGAGGCTCATGATGAACAGCATGGGTTCAAAGAACTCACGCCGTGGGGGGATAGAATGTCCAGGGTAGTCGCAGTCTGCAATTTACGACTTGAGATCGATACGCAGGGAATTCACGAGCTCCATCGGGTCGAAAACCTCCACATCCACATTATCGCCGGCCCAATACTTTTGGCAGAACAAGTGCGGATCGAGTCTGATGGTGGGGACGGGCAGCTCGCGCTGGCGTCGCGCGCGCACGGCGAGCTGCAGAGCAGCGTACACGGTCTGGTCGTAGTCCGGATTATTCTCGACGCTGACCGCGAATGTGCGCAGACGCGGCCACGGCGCCGCGTCCTCGCCGAGCAGGTCGTGGATGATCTTCCCCGAGAAGCACACGTTGAGCATGCAGAAAGACGTCAACGCGGGGAAAACGCGCGGCGAGGGGACGAATATGTGGAGGGGAGAAAGCGAAGAGGGTCCTCCGCCTCGCATATGCACTTGTCGCTGATGAATGAGAGCGACGTCAGAGCGGGGAAGACCGATTGGGGGAGACTCGTTGGATTGAACAAGACCGACAGCTGTTCGCCATGGGCGAAGATGATTACGAGGTCGGTCAGGGCAGGGGTGGCGAACAGACTAAGCATATCCGTCGAGGTGGAGCCTCGTCGTCGGACGTTAGATATAAGTGGAGGGATTTCAGGGATGGTATTTCGATCTGCCGCCCAGTGTTTGGACAAGGCCAGAAATCGACAGCCAAGTGAGCCAATAACGGGCAGGCGGTCACTATCTTCTTGAGCGTTCTGATCTTGCTACTGTCCGATCTCGAGAAAGTCGACCAGCACCTGAGCTCGATCGCCACCAGGGAACTGGTCCACGGAGGCAGTAGAGGACGGTGGATCGTCAGGCAAAACATACTGATAGAATGTAGGAGGGGGGCTCCTCGGCAAAATATCTCCAGAGCGCCGTCGGGGTCATCCGAAATATCTTCCAGCTGACTTCAACACGCCGCACAGAGGCAGCGGAGACGTCGCGAAGCGGGGCTATGACCTTGTGTATCGTATGCCCCGCAGCCTCGATGGACAATCTCTGTACCCGATTGATATGGGGCACGAAGTCGTCGATGAGGAGATAGGGATGGGGTTCTGGTATGACTCTTGGGAGATATCGCGCAGGGTGACCCAGATTTTACATGCTTGCGAACGTGCGAGATAGGTTTTGAATATCTCCGCCGAGCCGGGGCAAGGCAAGTCAACCTCGATTTGTGTCCACAGCGTCGGCGCGCTAGTGATGACATTGCGGAAACGACGGGAGACGTGGGACATTGTCCATTCAAGCCGGGGACTGAGCCAGTTGAATCCGAACGGAAGACGTGCATCCTCTAGTCCAATGGCGGCAATAAGGAGGAGAAGCTCGTCGGGAAGGGAAAGTATGGTGGCAGTGGGAGTGGGAGTGACTTGCGACTGGTCTTGCTCCCCCTCGTATGCAGATTTGGGTCGCATTGGGCGTTGCGGACTAGTTCAGACGTTATTATTGTCCTATCTCGGTGAGAGTCCTCAGTGATAGACTACTAGAAGTGGCTGTGCTCAAATCACTTTGAAGTCGTACCCAACTCGTTGAACGTTCAACGTTCAACTTCAACAAGGCCCCCAACCTGGATTGCATGGGAACTCAGAAGGACATTCGTAAACCATTACGACGAGTCCTTCACGAGGACAAGTCACGCGGCGACGAGAAGCTGCAGTACAATAAGGAACTGATTCCTCAGGCTTGCTTCTCTTCTGTGCCAATTCATTCCGTGGTGCTTGAAAACGCGTCTTGTTTCCGCTGACGAGGCGCAAACACCTCTTGTACTGCACATATCAAGTCCAATATCCCTCGCCAAGCATGAGCTCCAATGTAGGCTTCATTTCTGCGACTCACACCAGTTTGCTGATCTTGACTTGTATCTTCAAGCCCAGTGCGCAACATGATGCTGATTGCACCTGCGAGGTCAGCGCGCTGGAATATTTGTGCCCGCCTGGCTGACTGGGAGGCTGAAGGACCCTAATGCCCGGCTCACTTCCGACACCCTCGAGAAGCTGGTGCAATTCAAAGACAACATCAAACCACTTGAATTGACCGCAGACGAGCTGGACGAGAAGGTGTCTTTTCTTTTACAATACCTCAAGGCGTCGGATATTCCCCACCGCGACAAAGGATGTTGCACGCATGTCCTCGGCCAATTCCACGCCCACTTTTCGCTCTGCACCTTGGCCGACATTGCATATGTAACGCGTCCAGGCACTGACTCTCGATTTACCACCCGGATGTTGGAGGCGTGGCCTGATATGCGAAAGTGGCTGGAATATACCTTTGAAAACTGGGTCATCTCTCCGATGTTTCACGACCGGACCAATTCCAACAGATATCATGCTTTCCAGACCACGATAGTATCTCTTCGCGGCTTCGTTAAGATGCCTGAGTTGTGCGAGCTTATGCTTGCGGATGAGGGCGGGAAAGGGATCTTTGTAATGCTGGGCTCATGGTGGCTCTACGAGGTCGAGGATGAATTCAAAAACGCATCCATGCACAACTCATCTCTCACCGCTGCCGAACCGCTCCTCGATTTGGGTACCTTCAAAGGCGGGTCGCCCCCTGAAGTATTCTTCGGCTGTATACTGCCAAGCAGTCAGGATGCAGGAAGGCCTGCGCGCGTCGCACTCGACCGCCTGGGCTCTTACCTCACGCTCGACCCTCCGGATCTCTACATCCTCGACTACCACATCCGGATGCTCACAACGATGAACTTCGCCCTCCCGTATCGGCACGCTCTGCTCGCCCAGCACTCCGTGCGCACGACGACGCGCGTCCTCGTATCTCTCACGTCAGGGCCGTATGACGACGCCACCGCAGCCCACGTCGCGCGGTGCATCAGCTTCTGTCTCGAGTACCTGAAGTGCATCCTTCCCCTCACCGACGGCTTCGCCTGGACGACGAATGCCGTGCAGATCGGGCTCCTCCCCGCGATGCTGCGCTGCCAGACGTGGCTCGGCGACATGCCGAATGGCGACGCGCAAGATGCGCTTGTGGAGCTTCTCCGCTTGCTGTCGCTGTACACCTGTACCCGTCTCTTCTCCGGCCGCTGGTACGATCCCTTCGACGAGCCAGAGAACTCGGCCTGCTGGACCGATCATGGACAATCCACCCATTTGGACGGCATTCCTAGAGCTGGAGGAATTCGTAACGGATCGCAGTGTCCTGTTCGACACGGACATGAACGTTAGATGCCAAAATCCAAGCGTACGTCTGCGCTCATCCCATAATTTATGGTCCAGTTCTAAGGCGCCGTCCAGTGCAGGAAAATTGACGCGCAGAACACCTTTTCGAGCTGCAGCGGTTGCTTCTCTCCCTCGTACTGCTCCCCGGATTGTCAAAAGGAACACTGGCGGGCCGGCCATCGCGTCGACTGCAAAGCAATAAAGGCTCTTCGACAAGGTATGTCACAATGCATCCAAGCACCACCTGTTCAGGCTAACCCGCAAATCAGAGGGCAGAGCACCGCCGATGAGTGCAGAAGACTATGACTTTGCGACGAAGGTGGTCATCGAGGAGGTCACCCGGCGGAAGGACGAGGTTGTGCGGGTCTGGAAAGAAGAATTGCCTGCGCGCACGCCGGTGGCTTCGCTGAACTACATGATGGGGCCCATGGGCGATCCGAAAGGCGTCCTGGTTGCGGGGAGCCCGAGCCGATTCCCGCCGCAGGGCTACGTCGAGTTCCAGGAGGTCCGTGATATGTGGGAGAACGTGATCTCGCAGGACATCCATCGCGAACATATCATCATTGGCGCGTATCTCCCCCACGGCACAACCGGCAAGATCCACTTCCTGTGGATGGGCATCAACAGCGCGTTCACCGAGGGGACTGTCGTGGAGAGACTCATCAAGACATTGGAGTTTGCAGAGCCATTTCGTAAGATTTAAATGTATTATCGCTTTCGGTTGTACAATTAAGATGTATTGGGTAGTAGTAAAATGTAGCATTATTGCCTCTATTGTGGAAGTCGTGGACCAATAACCTGTACCGTGCCTAGACGATCTGCGCACGTTGATACGGAGGCGATAGTGCGACCAGCCTCAAGATTCAGAGACGACGGCTGTCGTGGGTCTCGTGCCTTGCTTATACCGAGCGGACAGCGACGGGGAAGTTTGAGTGAAAGGCGTCACGACTGCTTCGACACCTATCTCACTCAGAGGGGACACTAAAAACTAAGGTAAGGATTTGGCTCTGTGAGATGAACATCAAGCGACGCACAGACGACGAAAGGATGGGCTCTCCGTGCTCTCCTGAGTAGATGAAAAGGGCGCCCAGAAGGCAGAACATCAGCGCACCGCCGGCAATTACGCCCACTACCGCGCCAATTGGTGGGGAGTTTGAGTCCAAGTTTGTGGCAGCAGGTGAAGCAGCAGCCGCAGCCAAAGTCGGAGGATCATCAGAAGCGTCGTTGATTTGGATATAATCGAGATAGTACGGGTTGTCGCTCAGCATACGGACGAAGAGTGTATGAGGGCCGGCACTGAGAGCACTTGAATTGTAGAACTTGAGCACGGGCATGGAATCTGCGACCCACGGCGGTATTTCGGCCACCGGCGTCGTCGATAACGTACGCAGATCTCGCAAGGATGCTGATGTTCGCCGTGGTGGGACGGATTCCGCGATGCACCTCTATCGTGGCGCCTGCAAGCGTGTTCTTGAACAGCCAGGGAGGAAGCGATCTGGACACCCACCCTCGGACATGTTGAAGCGGAAATTGAAGGACTCTCCAATGGTGGTTGTCGTGTGTTCAGATCCCACAGGACCTGGACAGGTGGTCCACAACGAAGAGTATAATATTCGGGGATCGCTGTGGGGAATCAATATTTGGGACATTTTTCAGGACCAGCGCAGGAGGGAATTGTCGAAAAGGGTCTTCAGTGGAAATACAACCGTGGAGAACTTGAAGTAGTTGCTTGAGCAGAGCACGTCGCCAGATACATTGGAGAGTACGAGAGAAAGAGCAGCAACCACCGGAAGTCCAGGTTACTACGTAGGTATAACCGACTTGTCGTTCCAGCGTCAGCGCCAGGGTTGCTCCCAAGCTCAAGTCTGGATGTCCCTTACAACGGTTTACTTGAAGAGGTTGACAAGAGGTTGAAGTCTAAAAGTAGAGCCTAGTCTACAACATGCAAGGTACGAGCCTCAAGTTCGTAGTGTCTGTCTATGAGAGACTAGTCTGTAATTTTGCATAAGCTCTCCAGATCATTCTAATGAGAAACGGTGACCGGAATGTAGGGCTGGTTTAATACGTTAAATACCGGCGCTGCCGGCCCGAACAATGCCGGTATTTAATGTATTAAACGTGTATTTAATGCTGTTTTAAACGTATTTAATCGGTATTTAAAGTGCCTTACCGTCGGTCACATCAGGTGAAGAGCCGTCGATCAGAGGGAAAGGAGGCTACACTACTGGTCAGATCTCAGGGAAATGAATATGAAGCTGGCCACGTACTATTTCCTGATAAGGTAGACGCAGCTACCGCGCATGTATATAATATAATATAGTGTGATATGGCCTTCGGCCGACTCTGTATGCGGGAGGGATCGGCGGCCTTTGGCCGCTGGTATTGCTAATGCGGGAGGAAATATGTGAGTGTGTTTGCGGTCGGGCTGGGCCGCTCCGCGGCCGATTCGTTGGGCTGCTGCGCTCTCAATGGGGCAGAGGCAAGGAATCGGGATAAGCGGATGAGCGGGCCCAAACCCGGTACGCAGTGGGATCAAACGGTCTTGGGAGGAGGATGCGACCGAACAGCCCAAACGGAGCATAGCTCCCAGAGCACAGCTCGCGTGAGGGCACTGACTCAAACCAAGGCCCGAAGAACCCAAAATGAGCAATGCAAAGTGATGAATATAAATTTAAATGCGGTTTTACAATTGTTCGTCGTTGTCAAAACTAAGGGTCAATGTATCTGAATGTCCGTGCGATGATGCAAAGTTGCGGATGGGTGTTGCCCACGCTGCTACGATCCTAGAGGGTACGATCTGCTCGAGTCGTCGCCAATAGATGAGGAAACAAAGTGACGTCCAGCCGCCGAGCTTCATGATGACCTTGGGCTCCACGCTGGCGAGGAGGAGCTCGACGGAGCCTCCGATCCTGTAGCTGTGGCCGAAGGTGGCGGCCAGGCACGCCGAGGTGAAAATGGCGGTGGTGGTGCGAATGAAATGGTCCTTGGTAAGGGGGTGCCAGGTCCCGTGCTCCCGGAAAGCGAATATCAGTGTCAGCGGGGGAGGGGTGTCGTTGACGGTGGTGTGGTTGTCGAAAGCCCAGACCGGGCAGAGGTCTGCGTCCGCACCGGTGACCTGCGTGAGGATGCATTCGCCCCCGGCGATGTTTGTAGTCTTCGTCCATACTAGGTGGAAATTGACGACCTTGTGCTGGCGGACGACGGCGTGGGAGGTGCACATGTTGCGGCAAGTGTCGTGCAACGGCGAGAACTTGGCGGCGCTCTTGATGATGAGCTCACCAAGGCGACGACAGCCCCAGAACCCTGCGGTGGCGGTTGCCCAAGCTGCGGCCCTGAAGCCCGTCGTCAGATCCAGCGAGTTGCGCATAGCGCGGAGGTGGGACTTGGTGATGGGCCCACGCGGCGGACGTTTGAAAGGCGCGCCCGCGTGGTCGCCAACCTTCTTCAACGCCAGGAGCCATCCTTTGTCGCTGTTCCACTCGGCGTCGTGGTATAGGTGCCATAAACGTAGGCCGTTCAGCCAGTTGCGGATGCATTTCCCGCCGCAAGTCCCAAGGGCCTCTGCGACGAAAGCCGCGAGGAGGAAGCCATTGGCGGGCATGCGAGCCAACTCGCTGATCGAGTGCCGGTCGCAGAACTGCGCGTAACGGAGGAGGCCGGCGCCGTACGCCTCGCGCATGTCCCCGGTCGTTGCGCGGAGGAGGCCCTCGAATATGCAGGTTTGGAGGGTGGTGCTGATGCCCATGCTGATCATGCGGTCGTGGACCGCCACGGAGTGCGGTGACGTCCACAATAGGACATGCCGGTCTGCGGGTACGTGGGGGCGGTAGCGGCTGCTGGCAAGCTCGTTGCCTGTGCGCGGCGCCCGTGTTCGTTTGGGAGGGAGGGAGCGAGCCGCGGAGACGCGCGGGTCGTGATGTGGGGATGCGGCCGGGACCAGTTGAATGGCGAGTGATGCGGTCCGGGCCAGTTGGATGGCGAGTGGCGTCAGAGATGCGACGGGAGGCTCCGGTGATGTGAAGGTGAGCGTGGAGAGTGAGAAGAAACGAGGTGCAGCGGGTTGTATCTGGCGGGGATGATGTGATGCGGCGGAATGCGGGTGAGAGGAGTCTGTATATTCTAGTGTAGATAAAGAAAATCTAATATATGCGGATGCGGGTTCTGATGCAGATGCGGGTTCCAATGTGGATGCAGGTGCGAAAATCGAGGCGGATGCGGATGCGGAGACGGATGCGGGGTAAGACATGGCGAGTCACCAGTCGCCAGTGACGAACAGGCGGGCGAGGTCGGGTGGCAGGTCGAACTTGCGTCGCAAGTGGTCGACGAGTGGGAGGGAGTGGCCGCGTGAGGGTTTGTCGGCAGGGTTCATATGCGTGTCAACATATGTCAACTTCAGCACGATCATATGATCGGCTGCTGAGATGAAAGCCCACCGAGCGCAGAGATTGAGGTGGGCGTTGGGGCTTCGGGATTTTGACAGGGCCCCTATGGCGACCTTGTTATCTGAATGGATGAGGAGGTGAACGTCCCGGTATCCCAGTTGGATCAGGAAGAGATATAAAATCTCGATGGCAATGGCCTCGAGCCAGCAGATGTCACGTCCCTGGCGTTTCCAGCCGCTGACCAGTTTCATCGAATACCAGCGCTGGCCGATGATGAAGCCGAGGCCCCACAACGTGGAGGCGTCGACGTATATGTGGAAGTCGCGCAGCGGACCGACTCGGTGCAGTTGGCGGAACGCCCCGGTGTCTGCGAGTCGGTGCCGCCACCAACGCAAGGCGTGGACAGCCGCACTCAATAGCCTGCAGACCGCGAAGGGGGAGTCGGGTAGTTCGCCATGAGATTCGAGAATATGGCGAGCCAAGTCGTGCCCTCCGTGAAGATGAAAGCGACATGGCACAAAGTGCCGTGGATCTCCTCCACATCGAGCCAGGCAAATTGGTGTCTGCGGGCTGCTTTGGCGAGCATGTCGTCCACCCGCGCGAGGTATTTGAGGCGCTTGGGGTCGTGCAACGAGACGCGGCGGTTCTTGAGGTCCCAGAGGAAGCCGAGGAAGACCATCCAGTCCCGGTATTTCTTTCTGGACTTGATCGGATGCCACGGAGTGTCGAGCGCGATGATGAGGTCGAGGCACGTGTCGCGGTCATAGCGATATAAGAAGTCGCCGTCCCGGAAGGGGCCTGAGTTGTTGGGGATGCGGAGGCTCACCAGGTCGTCCTCATAGCCCTTCGCGTTGACGTCGACACCCGTTTCAGCGTTCCAGATGTCGATGAGTGCCCTGCAAATCTGGCTGGCGTTGCTGCTGGCGGAAGCGGTGCCGAAGGGGTGGCAATGGTCCAGGAAGAAGCCGTCGTCGAAGGAGACGATGAGGAAAGGCTTGTGGTTGGGGAGAACTGGGCAAGTGCGGTGAAATGACTTGATGTCGAAAGCGCAGGCCTGCGTCCCAGGAGGGCATTGGGAAATCTGCGGCGAGCCGTTAGCGGGTTGATGCGGATGCGGATGCGGGGTGCGTGCGCCACGATCTACGTGGACACGGCGGGTGATGCGGGTGGCACACGCCACGATATGCGTGGACACGGCGGATGGAGGTGGCATGCACCACGAAATGCGTGGACACGGCGGATGCGGGTGGCACGCGCCACAATATGCATGGATGCGGCGGATGCGGGGTGCACACGCCACGATCTACGTGGACACGGCGGTAATGCAGGAGGCGCACGCCCCGATGATGTACGTGGACGCGGCGGTAATGCGGGTGGCATGCGCCATGATCTACGTGGACGCGGCAGATGCGGGTGTCACGCGCCACGATCTACGTGGACGCGGCAGATGCGGGGGAATGCGCACGCCCACGGTGAACCATGGACGTGGCAGGAAAGCGATGAGGTAGAGTGAACTTACTGATTTTGCCACGTCGAGTGCAAAGTCAAAACGAGTTGGGAAATCGGCCTTGTCGATGAAAGAGTTGACGGAGGGTGTGCTGGAATCTTTGTCGTCCTTCGAAAGGTGGCGGCAGACACGTCTCTTGGGCTCCGCTCCAGGCTCCTGCTCCTGCTCAACGACAATCATCAGGGAGCAGAAGAAGGGCCCGCAGCAGATCTCCTCCATCTCGGTGCGAGAGAAGGGGCCCGACATGCGGCCCTTTGAGACTTCTCCTTCGATGTATTCCCTGGCGACGTCGGCGTGTATCCGGACAGAGTCGTGGTTCGCGATGATGACCATTTGTTCCAAGATGGGTAGGCGGCCGAGTGGGAAGCTGTGGGTAAGATTTTTAATCAGGTGGGGGTAGTCGTTGTGCAGATTGTGCTTTTTAAGCATGCGGTGGAACTCGTCAGCGTTATATGGGTGCAAGACTCGATCAAAAAGCTCAGCGTGAATGGGATTATGAATGTCGGGCGGTGTGTGACGGTGTATGGCATGGTGGAGGTCCAGAAAAAACAGCTTGGCCGTGTTTGCGCCTAGAATGTGCGTGTCAAGAAAGTTGCGCTCTGCTAAATCAGGGGCAGAGTTCTCTGCCCTTAACTCGGCGGCATTCGCTGCTGCGGGAGAGGGCGGCGTGTGTGCCTCCGCAGAGGCTGCATATGTGTAAGCGGTCGCGTTCAGCGGGGTGACTGGCGCCGTCACACGGCTTTCCTCCGAGGTTGAAACCGATGCAGATGGCCTTGCGGTCCCTCCTGCACTTGAGTGTTGCTCCCTCGTAGATGGAGAAGCATGTCGTCCGGTCTTCGAATTCGCTCTTGGCGACTGGGTGGTCCCTGAGAATGTGAGGTCCAGCACATACAAGGCAGAAGACCGGGTGCTTCTCTCTGCTGTCCGACTTCTTGTGGTTCCGAAAGGAATTACGGGAGCGATTTTCGCTGTCTGTGTTGCAGGTTGGCTCGTCGCGAGGGGGCAGGTGTTGTGTCTTGGAAGATATGCCAAGGTCGGCAATCTTGGAGGTGATGGCGCGTGTGGGGTTGAGGTGTGCCTCAACCGCCTTGTGGGCGCACATGACGCCGCTTACCTCCCCACACCAGTACGTAAGATCGAAACCTGTAGCGTTGGAAAGGATCTTGTTGCGCAACGTCAGCTCAACTGGGTACCACACGGTGAAGTATTTCTCGAAATCCTGGAAAGAGCGGAAGAACTTGAAGTGCTTGTCCATCTCGGCGGCGTGTGATGAGAGCGTTGGCCTGGTCAGGTCTGGGGCGGGGCAGAGGATCTTCAAGGCGTCAAGGAAATTGCTGAAGCATTCTACCCAGATGAGGACGGAGACGTTCTCCGTGGAATCGTCCGAGCCCCAGATGGCCTTCAGCTTGGTGCAGTCCAATATGTTCTCCTTCGTCGCCGCAATGCTGTTATTTCTTTTGACGGGGATTTCCGCGGGGTGCTCCGTGGCATAGCGCATCTTTTCATCGGAGAACCAGAAGAGTGGGGGAAACATCTGCAGGCGAATGGCGCTAAGGAAGTAGGGGTGGATCAGGACTGGGGCACGTGTCAGCGAGTCAATCTGAGCAAAAGTTCTCAGCTGCATGGAGCCCGTCAGACTAGACGCCGCCTCCTTCGCCACTCGCTCCTCCTCCTTCTTCTTCTCAGCGTCCTTTACCCTCTTCTCGCGTTCTTCGATGAGGTGGGACATCAGAGCCGGAGGGATGGGGGCCACGACGTGAGAACAGTATTCTGGAGAGGTGACCATTTTCTCGAGCTCATCCGCGGTGTACTGGTAGAACGGGATTAGTCTCTTCCCGACGTCTCTGGTGATGGGGATGGTCGCTCCAGCTACGACGAGGTCCTCGTAGTCCCTGGTCTTGCGGATGCTGGCTCTGTTGAACAAAGTTACGTCGAAGTTAACCTGATTCCGCTCCTGGAGGTCCATGTCGGCAGGAATGGGGCGGTCGGCTGGTTGTCTGCGCCAGGCGACGAAATCGAAAGATGAGTCTACGGGGAGAGTGTTGCCGGTGGCAGAGGTCATTGTGAAGAGGTTTTACACAAAAAATGGAGGTGCGTAGAGTGCCGAGAGGATGTATGGAGGCTCGAGGAGGGTATGCGATGAAGCGAGGAAGAGCCGATGGAAAGTCATGTGTATTAAGATGATATAATCTAAGGGCGCTAACGCCAGCGTCTAACTTATCTTACACTAAGGCGGCTCGTGCCTCGCCACCTTAGCTCGCACCCAGCTTCCTCTGCAGATCCTAAAGTACTCCAGTATGCTTTCCATCCCTGCGCCTCCGGAGAAGTATGGTCAGGACCAAAAGCCATCATTGCGTCCTCAAGTTGTGGGAAATTGAAGTCCTTCTCGGTATAGAAGCGGTGCGCCGCAGTTTTTAGCGCTTCATAGTGCTCAGGAGGGAGACCCATGCCAGGATTTCGATGTTGCGTCGCGGCGGGACGTGTGATGGGGTGAAATTTCAAAAATCTCGTGCTAATTGGCATCACATGGTCGTCTTTAGCCGACGGGAGCTGTCTCCGAGCGTTGAGGCTCCAACGGTCAGAATATTGGCCGAATGTGTTTGCAGCGAGTCCCGTTTGCTCTGGGAAGGTCAGGCGCTCCGGTTGGAGTCTTTTTGGAATTAAATACACATTAAATACATGGCCTCCCGGAGCCTTGCGGTATGAAATGTATTATACATGTATAATACGCCTTTGTATAATACAGCGTTTAAATACATCATTTTAAACCCGGCACTAACCTGGAGGCTCCAGCACCCCCTCGTATTATACAACGTATAAAACGAACCAAACCCAGCACTAGCTCAGAAACCCCGGTAGTAGGTGACTTTCCATACCGATAGATTTATTCAAGAGATCTACGCAGTTTCAAGGACGTCGGATCCGCTGGGATCAATTCTTATTTTCGTTAGAAAACATCGTTTGGGCGCTGCAAATACGCTCTATTAAATACCCACTACTTACTAAAGATACGTGGGAATTCACGCATTTTACGCAGCGAAAAACGCACTTTGTACTCCATTGATAGGTAGGTCTCCCAGGCGACATGTCACACAGCGGGCCATAAATATATTTAGATCTTCCACATTCCAATTCCCTTCGTGCTACTGACACCCCCAGGCTTCCATATCTCTCGACACTGGCCAGTGGTTGACCCCCACAATATCTTCGCCTTGTTGATCTATCAGGCTTAAACCAGCCTTCCAAGCAGCAGTAAACATATGTACAGTCGCTCATATGGCATATGCTCTTATCTCCTAGGTTTTTTTTTTTTTGAAATTTTTCTAAAAAGTGTTGGACAATCTGGACTTATTCTCGCTAACTCGCACGAATGAACCGCCAACCGAGTTGGAAATCCACAGAATTCGACATATCCTGAATGACGGTGAACTTGAAGCAGAGATTGCGAAACTTGACAAAGAGATAGGTGAAGATACCTCTGCATCTGCAGATGTCATCACTCGGCGAGATGACCGTCTAAAAAGCCTTGCCGCTCTGCGGCTAGTTCTGGCACCTATCCGACGTGTTCCTGCCGAGATTCTCTCCCATATCTTCGAGTCTCTGAGGGACATCCTTGCTGAAGGAGATCCTGATGATGGGGATAGTCCCACAACAGCACCACTCACTCTTGGTTGTATTTGCCGACACTGGCAGAGGGTATCGAGAGCTAACCCCCGGCTATGGACCATTTTGGAGTTGAATGGGTATGGAGTCCCCGACCATTTCATCACTTCCCTTCTCCACCAATTCATCGAGAGATCCGGCACCCTTCCCCTTTTGATGGTCCTTCAAGATGCTCCGACAATTTCCCTCAGTGCTTTGAAATCACTATGTGACAGAGTGGTTGATCTCGAGCTGGACTTTGACTTTGACACCTTCCCGCTCCCTACAGGCCATGATCCTCACTTCTTCCCGATGCTCCGTAAACTGACAACGACAGTCAGATCCGACTGGAAGCACAGGGTTACACGTCCGCTGTCCGTTCTTATCGAAATCCTTGATCATTTCGGGTTGGCACCTCGTCTGCGTGCGCTGGATGTAACAACGGTATGCCTGCCTGAAGGCGATATCGATCTATTGGCCACCAAGATACGATGGTCCGACTTGACCTATTTACGACTCGGTGTCGAGATCGATATCTTGTCTGCACGAAACTTCTTGATACAGTGCAGAAGCCTGGAGACCTGCCTTTTGCGGCATATACAAGTTTCCTCTCCCTATAGAGATATAACACCCCTCCCGGTGTGCGTCCTTGACTGTCTGCGTACCTTCACAGTGGAGGTTGGTCGTAAAGCCCCAATATCCCATTTCTTCCAACCGTTTTCACTTCCAAACCTGGTCCATTTGGACATCGACACACCCAACTTACAAATTCATGACCTCCTTAGTTTATACGCACAATCTGGATTCAAATTAGAGACACTTGCTCTCTCCCGTATTTGCTTCACCGCGAATGAATTTATACTATTTCTCAACAACACACCAACCCTCACCGGGATGCGTCTCAGGGAATGCCGGTGCATCGAGGATGACCTGTTCCGTGCCCTGACTTGTCAGTCTTCGTCGGGCCCAGTCCTTGTTCCCCACCTGGAGAACCTCGAACTCAACGAGCTGGGCACACATCTTTTCCATCCTCCAAATCCTTTGGATACGGCCATCGTCATTGACATGCTCAAGTCACGATGGTGGCTAGATCCTGATCCAAATGACAGTCATCCGTTCTCGCGATTGAAATCTGTTGTGCTCAAACTCCCGGAAGAAATGTTCAGCCCTGAGCCTGAGCTCCACAACAGACTTTAAAAAATGTCTTTCGTTACAAGGAAAACATCGTATATGTACTAGTACTAGCAAGCCATTCCATTGCCCCCAGCCTGCATTGCATCGGAAAGCCCTTGCAGAGGCTACACAAGGTGTATAAGCTACTGCGGGCATTTGATGGATCATAACTTACCCAGGTGGCATGCGCGCGGCAGCGCCGCGCCCTCCGCGACCGGCACCGGACCAGACACTGGGGCGGGCTGGCTTGGCCCGTCTTCTGGGGGCCGTGGGTAACAACGTGCGCAGGAGGGGGAGTCGGCGACGAAGCGGACAACGGGTCGGACACTGGAGGAAGAACATGGGATAGCGTCGGCGCAGGTGCAGGCGCGAACACGGACACGGGAGCCACAGGCATGGGAGCGGAAACAGGTGGGGCGGCGTGGAGGGCGCATGACTTGTCCCATTGATCTTGACCCGCTGCACGAGCGGTGGCTCCGAGGCGCTCGACGCCGTCGAGACAGGCGACAACTCACGCGAGGGTGACTGGTGCGAGGGCGCTCCCCACTGTCGCGCGGTGTCTGCGGCTTCGAAGTGTCTGCAGGCGTCGCAGGCACCGTAATCGAGATAGTACGGATTGTGGTTAAGGCATGAATCGGGCACGTTCCACCCACCGTATATGCGGGAGTTTGATTCCAATGGCAACCCTCGACACCAGCTACCGCGTCATTTAGAACTTAACCGACCTTCCGGAAATCGCAAGAGCATCGCTATGTCGGAGGGCGCCCGATTATTAATATCGTAGCCGTCACGGTCGTGGTGGGCGATTACATAGATCCCATTTGTTGCGATATTTAAGTCGAAGAAAAGTAACAGACCGCCTGCGCTCGATTGGCATGGAAACTCGGACGACGTTTCCCCAGCAATTTAAATGGCACCTCGTAGCAGCGGACGCTCGAATGACTACAAGTACTGTAAGCGAAGTTCAGGGCCCGACAGACAGTGTTAGAAGGGGGCGGAGAAGTTCAAGGACCCTGAATCTGGGTATCGACGAGTATCAATGGTGGAGACGAAAGTGGGACGGAGATCAAGATATTCCTCGTCAAGTACACAAGTTTTACCGAAACAGTATGTACAATCACCGCAGCAGCTCGCAGACGAGAGCGCACGAAGCATTGGCGGTTCTCGCCTTGGGGACGATATGATTCAGACCAAGATTCGGACGATTTGCGAGTCTTGAGCGGTGTAATGAGTCAGGGGAACGGAATGCCCAAGGAAATGCCCAACGAGCTGAGTCAATCGACCTTGAGGAGCCATCCCTTGGAATTTCCGTGCGCACCTCGCTTTTAACGACGCGGCCCCGCCGGTAGAAGGGGTGGGCGATACTCCTCCCGCGTGCTCAGATGCTCCGTATCATTTGACGAGAACGGAGAAGGTCGGTGTTTAGCGAATGCAGTCCTGTTTTCTGAGTTGCCGATTCAAGTGTACCGGCCGATCCAGATGAATGAGAGCTCAAAAAACTAGTGACTGCAGAACCCAAGGACACTCGAGAGGAGTCGGCCTGCTCGGCACAACGCGACCCAGAGTGGTGTGGCCAAGGTATGGTCGAGTATGGCGACTGGTTCGGACCGAACCTAAAAGCGTTCAAGGGAGTTTGTAAGTCAGACATCAGGCTTGATATTGAAGCCACGGGAAGTGTCAGGAGAGCCGTTAGACATCGGATTAAGTTAGGATCTGAGGGAAGAAATTGAAGAATCGAGACTTAAATGCAGCCTTGTTTGTTTCCCGCGTTCCAGCCACACAATTACAACCGCTTCCGTCAGTGCTACTTCTTCAAGGCTCTTGCGCGGCAGCAGCGTCGTCTGTTTCATGACCAGGACGGTCGTGCTCCGCAACCCTCTGTCTGACCTGACTCCTCGGGAGAAAACATGGGGAATACTCAATCGGGCTCAACGCTAACACGCACGACAGCGGCACTCGACTCGTTCGTCGCAGAATTAGGAACTGATATTATCTATGAGAAGAGGTGCTTCTACCTGCTCTTGATTTTTCTCATTCGTCTGACACAACTAGTCTCGGCTCCGCGCGGTTCCTCAAAACCGTGAAATGTCGCCACCACAACGGATACATGGTCATAAAAATATTCATCAAGCCTGACCCTGGTCTGTCGTTGAGGAATACCACCGAAGACTGAAAGGTAGTGTGCTGTCACTGGCGGTTCTGACTCGGCTGACGTATTAAACAGCCGATCGGGAGGCTCTAACGGACATTGCCAATATATATAACTACCAGTCGTTCGTAGAGACCGACAAGGCGGGTATATCGTCAGGCAGTGGATCGCGAGCAATCTTACGACCGCATCAGGTGCGTCTTGACCCCCTTTCATTGAGCTGTCATCTTACCGCAGATGCACAGCACGAGACCGTTTCTGAGTGTGGTGGAGAAAAAGTGGATCGCTTTCCAACTCTTGAACGCTCTTCGCGATGCCCGGAATCGTAAAGTCTCTCACGGGGATATCAAGTCGGAGAACATCCTAGTGACGTCGTGGAATTGGGTCTATCTATCTGACTTGCATCTTACAAACCTACCTACCTCCCACTCGATGACCCTTCAGATTCTCATTCTTCTTCGATACCTCGGGAGACGGACATGCTATATCGCGCCTGAGCGGTTTATACAGCCGCCACCAACCCGGAGATCAGCGCAAAGAAATCGAAGCTTGCGATGGACGAGAGTGAAGGCAAAAGGGACGGCAAGGTCACGGAAGCGATGGATTGTTTCAGTGCTGGATGTGTTATTGCGGAGCTGTTCCTAGAGGGCGCGCCGCTGTTCACCCTGAGCCAACTCTTCAAGTACAGAGGGGGCGAATTCAACGTCGACAGCTATCTAGGCGCCATAGAAGATGAGGGCGTTCGGGTGAGTGACCCTATCTCTCTTCCACTCTCGCGAACCTTATTCTGGGCAGTAGAATGTCATTAAACAGATGATCGATCTCGAGCCAACCGCGAGGCCAACGTTTGACACGCTCCTGCACACGTCGCGAGGGACTGTCTTTCCGGAGTCGTTCTATTCATTTCTGCACAATTACGTCTCGTCGATCAATGATCTTCCGTCCAACTCGCCGTTTTCGACTACTGCTCCTTCAACGGCAGCGACTACGACCACTCCGGCGTCAATTGCGCCGTCAATATCTAGCTCAACTGTCCGGCCCAGCTCGTCTCTGGGAATAAATGCCACGAGCATTCCAGGTGCAGACCCACCACCACCAGATATCCTTCCCAGCGACTCCGATCACAGGATGGAGATAATTTGGTCCGACTACGAAAGTGTTGAGCCTTATCTCGTGCCGGATACAGTGGAGGAGACTGTGATGAATGTCAAGGTGGAATACAATTCGTCAACGAGCATGTCCAAACCGTTCCAGGTCAGATATTTTCCTATGCAGCCGTCGCTCCTAAGCTAAATGCGATGCAGGACATTCTTCCGGTCGAATTGCATATTCCCATCGCGATTCGAAACTCCGTGGCGCGCTGCAGTCTGGTCCGCGTGCTGTTGAAGGTATTATTTGCACTTCATAGCTCATCAGCTGTATCTGATAGTGTTTCGTAGACGGACCTGCCCTCATCATTCTAGCGCTGGTGACAGCCAATACACGCAACTGTTCTTTACCTAGCTCCAAAGTTCGAGCATTAGACGTGTTCTTAGCCCTGTCGTCTCATCTTACGGATGAAGCCAAACTAGACCGCATGGTTCCGTATATCGTGGATCTCTTGCACGACGATGCCGCCATCGTCCGTTCTGCAGCCATGCGGACCATGATACAAGTGTGTGTTCATTCTTCATCTCCTTAATGCACTCACTCACCAATGACCCTCACATGCAGCTTATGATGGTCACGGTTATAACCCCGTCGAATGCGTCCGTATTCCCGGAGTATATTATCCCCAACATCAAGTATGTTGTACAAGACCCCGAGGTTTCAGTCCGCTGTACGTACGCACAGTGTATTGTCCAGCTGGCGGACACCGCTGTGAGGTACCTGGAAATGGGCCAAGCTTTGAAGGCGCACGGAACTTTCAAGTTGTCGCCTGAGGCGCAAGAATATGATCATGCACGCTTCGAGGTACATTTCGTGTCGTCCTGCTACCGGTCTGTCCGCTGAGTTGTCATAACAGGTCTCCTATGAGGCCAGCATGCAGGACTTGCAGAATAGCGTCCAAGAACATCTCTCAGCGCTCTTGATGGACCCGTCGAGTGTCGTGAACGAGCTGTGTTGCATGACATATCGTCTATGTGCATATTCCTGGGCGGCAGAAGACGAACGATGTCCTACTAAGCCACATGATCACATATCTCAATGACCGCGACTGGCTTCTGCGCCACGCATTCTTCGAAAGCATCGTAGACGTAGCGGCTTGTGCGGGAGGACGGAGTTTGGAAGAATACATATTACCGCTGATGATCCAGGCATTATCTGGTACGCTTCATTCTGTGTCTATTTCACGAAGCACTGCTTACCTCGAATTCCAGATGTCGAAGAGACGGTTGTAGCCAAAGTCCTTGCATCATTGACCAGTCTGTGCGAACTCGGTCTATTCCAGAAGATGCGCATCTGGGAGCTGATGAGCGCAACTCTCGGGTTTCTGTATCATCCGAATATGTGGATACGTCAAGGTGATTGCATCATCGTGCCTATGTTTCGTGACTCAAACCCCTTCTCATCAGGCGCCGCCGCTTTCATTGCGTCTGCTGCAACCCATCTTCCGTCCAGCGATGTTTGGTGTATCTCTATCCTTCTCTTCGGCATTTTTTGAAGTCGGACGTCGTCGTCATCGATGAACAGAGCCTACTGACGGCTATGAAGCCTCCGGTGTGCCATTTCCCATGTGGGTCCCTTCCGCAGCTAATATAGTCCCGCCCCAGCTTTCGCGGCAGGTTTTTGACGCCGCGGTACAATGGGCAATGAAAGCAGAGAAAAGCACGTTCTGGCGAGGGCAGCGTCGGATAACCTCTAAAACCGAGTCTCCTCGCGAGAGTGTGTTTCTCTTCGGAAAACGGGCACCATTTCCAGAAACCCCAAGTCAGAAGAGTCAGTGCGCAGTATGCATGCTCATAGCCTTGCTAACCTTCCCGCAGAGATGAGGCTCAATTGGCCAAGTTGCAGCAGCTCGGTATGACCTCCAGTGAAGAAACCAAACTTCTAGCAATGAGAGATTACATCTTGAAACTCGCCAACGCGATCTCTAGGTTTGTTGACGTCGAGAATACTCTTATTAATCCACTTACGCCCAAACCCATCAGCTTTGCGTCCCGGTTAAGTTTCGAACAAGAAACGGACAAGAACCTCAAAACCATCGGAGTCATCGAACTCACTAAACTGGAGTAGTGCCCCAAACGGTGTTTCTCAGAGCACGATCCACTGATTTGGGTACACCCCGCCCTTCTCGTGCCTATCCGCATGCACGTCGACCATCCGCGTTAGGGACTCCTTTGCTCAGTCCTCGTGCCCTAAGCGCGGACCAGAACAGTACTGGGCCCCTTTCGAAGATCTCCGTCGTAGACTTGCCACTATCAATGGCTCGAGCTCGTCTATCGTCCTATCTCATACTCCCCCGAGAACCGCGGAGCGTGTTCTCTCCAATAGCAGTGACGCCGACCCTTCCTAGTGCCGGCCTTACTCCCGCGATTGAACGACCGGTCAGTCCGACGGAGTCTGTCGATCCACCGCAAACTCGGACGACTTTCCGACCTCTCAGCCGAATGCAATTCGGTGGTGCAGATGGTCAAAAGCCGCGCCCGCTGTTGGATCGTCGAAACGATGCTTTGGGGTTCTGGATGCTCGATCTAAACTTCGTTCGGACGGATCGCCGGAGTTCAGGGCGTTCTTCGCCAATGTCTATGTCGACGACCATTCGTGGTTCTTTCAGGCAACGTATTCCGTCGTTGCCACCCATTTCCACCTACGGTAGGTGTTTTTTTCTTAGTACTTGATACCCCACCAAGCGATTCTTTCAGATGGACAAGAGGCTGGAATAAGCAACTTGCTCGAGAACTTGTACTTGGACAATAATCGCGAGCTGCAGCATGATTTCGGGCCTAAAGTACATGAAGGCCCTGTCAGCGCGGAACGCGGTCAGACATAGTTTTGCACCCCGAGATGGCACCACTCGACAGACGGAGGCCACTTTGGTCGCACATCTTACTTCACATTCGGATGCTATCACCAGTTTGGCAGTTTCCCCGGATCACATGTTTTTCGTATTCCGCGTCTGATGACAAGACGGTGAAAGTCTGGGATACCGCACGGCTAGAGCGAAACGTCACGAGTAAACCTCGGCATACTTACGGTCAGCATCACGCACGAGTGAAGTGTGTGTGTATGCTCGAAGGCGTTCACTGTTTTGCTAGCGCTGCCGATGACGGGAGTCTACATATCGTCCGATTCACATTACTCAAGGTGGGTGCGTTGCCGAAGTACAACAAGCCCAAGTTATACGTGGGCACAGGGTGGACCATGGTGACGATGGTGAATACATTACATGTATGACTCACTATAACACCGGTGAGTTTAAATTTGTTATTATTCAAGCTTGACCTGAAATCATTCCTTGATAGACAATGCCTCGAACCTCGTTTACGCCACTACTCATTTCAATCATAACGATTCTCGATCTGCGTACAATGCCGGGTCGTGCCAGCGCATGGAGAACCCGCGACAGTACGGACCTATAACCTGCCTATGCATCGATCGCAAACGGTCGTGGACGTGGTGGGAACATCTACAGGTGTTTTGACGCTATGGGATCGGCGGTTCGGTCTGCTGTTGAAGAGTTGGCATGTGGGGGTGGCTTCGACGGGCAGATTCGTGCGGATACATCAGTGGTCGTGCATCCATCGAAAGGGCGGGGGAAGTGGGTCATGGTCACTGTGGAGGGATCGAAACGGACTATGGACCGCACATTCACCAACCTCGTTGAGGTTTGGGATATCGAGAAGGCAGTTCTCGTGGAAACGTTCGTTACCCGAACGTCTGGCGAAACTGAGCCGCTCCCAGAACCCCACGAGCTCATTTGGTGTTGACGCTGACACAAGTCCCGCCGCTGCTATTGCAGCCCTGGTGCATTCGAGGGTAGAGGCAGCACGTAAACGTTCAAGACCGTCGTCGCAGAGTACATTCCAGCACGAGCTGCTTTCTCCTCCGGCCCCTGATGTCCGCGCCTTGGTTGTTGGCGTCGATTCGGAGGCTCTACAAGTGTACACAGGTCCGACATGGCTGATGCGGGCACAGAGTCCGTGCATGGGGCCGGGGGTTTATGGTCACTGGATCGGAAGACGAAAGCTTCGTCTATGGGATCTGAGTAGGCTGGACCGTACCACTGTTCTGAGCGGCCTTGAATCAGAACATGAACGACCTTCATTCAGGTGCTTGACCTCCTTTCCCCCAGATCTCTCTCTCTGACAGATTCTTCAGCACTTCTTCTTCGCCCACCGCGTCAACCTACGTGGAGATATGGCCCAACTCGGCTTCCTCTGGGAGTCAAAGCAATCGACCCGCGCAACGGATGTCTCTCATCACACACAATCAACAGAATTTGTTGAAGTCCCACCAGGACGTTATCAACAGCTCTTGCCTGCATAGACTCCCCGTTCCGCGGTGGGATAGTTAGTGGAGATCGCGCAGGGGTTATAAAGATCTGGAGGGTCGAAGCCGGTGGAATATAGACTACCGTAGACTACCAAATGTACAACATAATACTAATGCGAGTCAGGAAGTCCAGAAATTTGTTTGAATGTAACCCATCGATACACAAATCAAATGAGTCACGTTCTGGAAGCTTTTATATGCTGAGAACAAAAGTTCCTCAGTCGAATTACGCCGTTTCTGCGATCTCCCAGTTGCCAACGTCCCATCCCACCTACTTACAGATTTCGTCTGCTACTGACCAGAACCATGGCTACCCCGGTCGCGTCCTCATCTGAAACACCCCAGATACCCGCACAAGATGCCAAAAAGCCCAAAGATCCAAGGAGAAGAAAGCAAAACCCCCTGCAGCATCTGCATTTCCTCTAGAGGTGCGACATCGATCCCTGGTGGGCGATGTCAGTGTACTGAGCGAATCGGCCAGTTGCAACCTCACCAGCCTTTTTCGATCATCGTCTAAAGATATTTGAGAAGCTCAAGGCTGAGTACGATGAATTCGTGAAGGGTAGGCATGCCCATCCACAATCCCTAACGGACTCATACTCCAAACCAGTACAACCGCGGGAAGATATCATCGTCACGATGCCAATGGTTCAGAGAGGAACGGCAAAAGTTGGGAAACCAGTCCGATGGATGTCGCGAAAGAGGTCTCGAAAAGTCTATCCGAGAGAATCGTTATTGCTAAGGTGCTTATATATGTCCCTTTGTTAAATTTCTTGTCAAAATGCCTCCAGGTCAACGGCGAACTCTGGGACTTGGAACGTCCCCTGGAAAGCTCTTGTGCACTCGAACTATTAGACTTCGAACATCCTGAAGGACGTTGCAATACAGATCTATTCTCTCAATGGGCTATTCAATCGGCGCACAGGAAAGAAGGTTTTCTGGCACTCTTCCGCTCATGTTCTCGGCGAAGCCGCCGAGCGCCATTATGGTGCCATCTATGTCTCGGACCTCCGACTGCCGATGGATTCTTCTACGAAATGGGAATGGAGGATCGGTATGTATCCACTTAGTGACGACCGCACGAACCTTTATATCCACCTACAGCGTTGGTCTGCCATAGATTATCCAGCTTTGGAAAAGTCTCCGAAAGTGCCATCAAGGAAAAGCAGAAGTTCGAGCGTCTTGTGGTCAAGAAAGAGACGTTGCTTGAGATGTTTGGGGTGTGTACCATATTGCGTTTCCAATCTGTTCTGACATGTTTATTCGTAGTATAACAAGTACAAGAAGTACCTTATTGAGACCAAGGTTCCAGATGGCACTTCCACGACAGTGTATCGTTGTGGTCCTATGGTGGATCTGTGTGTTGGCCCGCACATCCCTCATACTGGCAAGATCAAGGCTGTGATGATCACAAAGGTACTGCCCATCCCCTTTCGCTTGTGCCCCCGCTAATTCTCTCCTAGAACTCGTCTTCCTATTTCCTAGGCGACGCAGCCAATGATTCTCTGCAGCGCATCTATGGCATCTCGTTTCCTGATAAGAAACAGCTGGCTGAATACAAGGTCTTCCTTGCCGAAGCTGCGAAGCGTGATCATAGGAGGATTGGAAAGGTAAGTGTCGTCTGTCCAAGTAACATCCATCTGAACGTCCACAGGACCAAGAGCTGTTTCTTCTTCAGCGACCTGAGCCTGGAAGTTGCTTCTTCCTCCCGCACGGTACACGTATATACAATACACTCCTAGAATTTATGCGGGTGATCTATCTCATCAAATTTCTTTGCCTTTTGCTCAATACTGCATTTAGTCGGAGTATTTCAAACGGGGTTACCAAGAAGGTGAACTATCTGACCGAAATTATGCATCCTGTCCATATATTGAGTTGAACACCAGTAATCTCCCCGAACATGTTTCACAGTTAAAACTCTGGGAAACTTCGGGACATTGGCAAAATTACAAGGACGATATGTTCGCCCTCGACGTCGAAAAAGGAGAAATGGGCTCTCAAGCCTATGAACTGTCCTGGTCATTGCATAATTTTCGGCTCCAGAGATCGAAGTTACAGAGAACTTCCTCTCCGGATGGCAGAATTTGGTATCATCCACCGGAATGAGGCTTCTGGTGCCTTGACGGGTTTGACGCGTGTACGCCGATTTGCCCAAGACGACACCCATGTGTTTTGTATGCCGAATCAGGCAAGTCATTTTTGAGGGTTTCGTTTTCGATGTAAACCCATACAATGTGATCCAGGTCGAAGATGAAATATCTGCACTATTCGATTTCATGCAGCACGTCTATGGAACGTTTGGACTAGACTTCCAACTGGAACTCTCCACACGCCCGATAACTTCCTAGGAGAGATCAAGACTTGGGACCAAGCTGAGAAAGTGCGTCGATATACATTCCTCGCTTTCACAAATATAACACAACACGTCTTTTAGCAACTCAAACAAGCTCTCGACAAACAGTACCCCGGCAAGTGGGAGATCAACCCTGGTGACGGCGCTTTTTACGGGCCAAAGATTGACATCAGCGTTCGGGACAGCCTCCGCCGCTCATTCCAGTGTGCTACCATCCAACTTGACTTCCAGCTTCCTGAGCGCTTTGACCTCAAGTATCGGGCAGGCGAGGACGCCAACAATCCCGAGGCTCGGCCAGTCATGATCCACCGCGCTATCTTGGGCAGTCTTGAACGGTTCATCGCCATCATCACAGAGCACTTCGCTGGCAAGTGGTAAGTCTTTCTTGTGCAAATCGTCGACTTGGAGATATCTGATCAATTGTCATCACTAGGCCTTTCTGGCTTTCGCCGCGCCAAGTCCTTGTCATCCCTGTCGCCGTCCCTTATGTGCGTGCTTTGAAGACAGTGCTTATAAGTCGAACTGAACTATCCTCTCGATGTACAGAAAGAGTATGCGTTGCAAGTCTGCGATCGGCTAAAGTCTATAGGCCTCTTTGCTGATGTAGACAATGGTGCGGATACTCTCCAAAAGAAAGTCCGCAATGGGGAAATCGCACAATATAACTTCATTCTTGGTATGCGGCTATCAGAGGATTTACAATTGGCATCGATAACAATTATTTTGCCAGTTGTGGGAGAAGAAGAAACGAAGACGCAATCGGTCAACCTGCGTAACCGGGATGACGTCGGCAGCAAAGTGCGAGCTGAGATGATGCGTTGGACGATATCGCCGTGAAGCTGCTGGAGCTGAAGAACGGGAGGAGTTTGATTAATAAGCTGTAGATTTTGTTGGTAAATGTGTCGTTGGGCTGACTAAGGTCTCGTATGAGGTGCCTGTCTGCTACAGAAGATGAAACTTCGATGAAGTAGCGCCTGAATGGCGGAATGCATGTTGGACAACTATTAAAGGAGCTTAGCCCCTTCAAGTACTGCTTCAGGGAGGTGGTGGAACTCTTGGGGCGTGCCATTCCGTATCTTACACCTCAAGAAAGTGCACACTGTAATAGAGGGTGTCTGAGTATATGTACGTATATTGCAACTCTCAAATTATTAGCGCACCTTTGAAAGGAAATTGTAGTGGCTGGCGGCGAACTGGAACTCAGCTCGAGCTACCTCCAGTTGGAGATACACTGCAAGCGGCTCTGGAGGCGGCAACCAGGATGACAGAGCATACATACAGATATCGTGGATAATCCCCGAAGCAGCGGCCACCAGGCCCAGCATGATCATCTCGCTCGAGTTGTCACCGCCGCTCGGTGCTTTTATTGGACGTGACCACGAAGCTGCTGGAACTAAATATAACAAGCTGTATTACGTCTCGTGAATATGAATCCACCACATGATTCATAGTGGGATTAGTATTAGAACAAAGACCATTTAACTATGTACTACGATGCGACGCGACGCCAACCAATTGACGTGTAACTTTTGGTGCAGAGGCGTCATGTTCTCAGGTTTCCCATATTCCTAGCAGTTGCGCGCGCTGTGGGCGTTTTGCATAAGTTCTGTGCCAGTGCAGACCTGCGCTGCACTTACCAGTTGTTCGATCGTCGCTCGGTCGCTCGGAGGAAGCTCGTTGATTTGTGCCTGAGTCAGATTCATGACCGCTGAAGAAGTTTCGCCTGATGATCGATAAACAAAAGCAGTGCTGCACAAAATCGAAACATACTTGATTCTCGTCAGTTGCGGAAGGTGGTTGGTGAGCGAGCGGTGCGTGCTGCTGCGGAGGCTGTTGAGAAGGCTGGTGTTGTGGGGGTGTTGTGGATGCTGCTGAGGCGGCGTTGGTTGCGGATGAGGACCTGTGGGCCGGGCCGGTAATATGGCGGCATGGGTTGCATGCCAGGCGGAGGTTGTTGCATATGGTGCCCGAACATTGCTGAAGGAGGGGGACGGGCATTGAAGGTGGGGGCATCATGCCCTGGACAGGTTGTGGCTGTTGAAGACGAGGTGGAGGAGGAGGATATGGTTGGTGCTGTTGATGCGGCGGTGGCGGAAAGTTGTGGTGTACTGGCGGGGCGTGCTGTTGCAGGTGTGGAGGAGGCACAGGACGACCGGGTGGTGGGTGGCCACTGGCCTCAAGCATTCGATGGAGAACTTCAGCAGGGATGATGCGGGTTGTGATTAATCCCATGAAGATAGCGTAGCCTAGCTGGGGATGCGCCACAAGCAGCTGTCGGCTTGCTCTGGGTGTGTAATTACAAAAGCCTGACAGTGCGAGTCACGATAAACAACTAAAATAAATGGGTTGGTGTATAACGTTACCTTCATCTGGCTAGGACTTCGATAAGGTCGTTTTCGGACATCCCATTTGCGAGGGTCCTGGTGATGGCTTCTTGGGCGGTTTCACCGGGCGGTAGGGGTGTTCCCGCTGGCACTGCAGCGAGTATGTCGCGCCCTTCGTTGCTTCGCCCATCGCTACTGGTACGCCATTGTGTTCGGGGCTCAGCGGGTCCGGGTGCGCCGCCGTCCATGAGTTCGCCCCTCACTGTAGTTTTGCCTTCGAGAAATGGATCCGAGTCTGCTAGATCAATTCGCAGAGGGCGACCGCCTACGTCGGTGTTATTCAAATTCCGGACAGCGGAGGCAGCAGTTTCATGGTCTTGGGTTTGAACAAAATATATTGACCGGGGTCGCACATATTCGGACGAATAGATTAACCAAAAAATGAATGAGGCATATTGGAGTGATTTGCGGGGATGTTGAAAGACAGTTGCATGCATGGGTTTGACGATTGCGTGCACGGTTCGAAGGTTGCCATGAACGGTTTGAGGGTTGCGGGTAGGTTGAGTTTGATGGTTGGAGTAGAGAGCTTGGGTCAGACAGGCACGAATACAGAGACCAGGAGAATAAAGTAATGTACCAGCGAATTCACAAAAGCCATACCCTTTCGGCTTTCCTGTATCTCTATCGAACACGAGTCTGGTGAGTAAGGTCTTGAGTATAAGCCGGATATTAATGCCTTCCATTGCAAATGACATGTACCTAAATCCGATGACCTGACCAACCGACTTGAAAACATCTATGAGCGCATCCTCTCCCATGTTGTAGGGAACATTGCCAACTACCGTGAATTAAGAAATGGAATTAAATGGAGAGGGCAGCTTACCGAAAACTACTTTGCTCATCGGAGCGGCTATGAGTGGCGGACACGAAGAAATATGGACTATTAGGAACTTTCCACGCGTGGTAGTGTGGTTTGCTTTGTTGATCTTCGGCCTCTACGCCTTGCCGACTCAACAACGTGCAAACAATCAACTCTTCGACGTGCTACCCATCGAAAAGACGTTTCTCGGGCGATCGCAGCTGCTGCGCCGCGACTCGGACGCTGTTCACGAACCCTGCAGTCTTTCTCATGTCATGGTCGTCATATTCGATGATGAGGCTACTCTTCAGACAACCTTTTAGCCGACGCGTCCAAGTTCGGGGTCGGATAGGCATACGTGTACACTTCGGGCTCCAGGGATGCAGTGAGAATATGCTGCTGCGGCCGGAACTTATTTGTGAAGTGTAAGCAACGTGTAACCGTACTTACTGCTGAGCTACTTCCTCGGGCAGAGTCATAAATTTCCGTCAGCCTTCACTGGTACCCACCCTCAAGTAGACTTTATCACATGGCTATGACTTTGCGATGGATTCATCGAGGCAGTTCGAGGTGTGGCTGTGTGCCGACAGACTGCGACACAGCCACACCTTGCTGGCACTGCCTGAAGGCAGCTTAGTGTTCCGTCACTCCGATCAGCATTCTTGGTGTTGAATCACGCTACTCCGTTTGCCAACATTACGCAGTTGTCCATATTGCTTATTGTGACTCGATCTCGTACATTCCGGATGAGTCTGCGGAACTTGCCGGAACAGTATAAAAGGCAGATCTAGCATGGGCGTCCTCAAACCTCGAGGCGCCCGTCGTGCTCATTCACTGCCCCCCCTCAAACATCTACATGTCCCCGACTCGAGCACAGAAACAAACAACGATGTCTGAACTTGAAGCCCATCGACGAGCTGCGCGAGGAGCATTACTGGGAGTCCTGGAAGCTCTCAGGGTCGGCCGACTACGGGTTGTGGATCCTCATCCCGCGAGTTCTGCATTTCGGCCAAGGTAAGATATAAGCCCCACCCTGTCATATATTTTTTCTGAATATATTCTCTTTCAGAATGGAGGTTTACAACGACCCAGATTCCCCAAATATTGTGGCTACATTTGAGCTCCCCGGTGTCAAGAACTCCGACGTGTCCATCTCTGTAAAGCAGGGCATGCTCTTGATCCAGGGCCAGCGCCATCCTCGATATCGTGCAAGTCGAGTGCATCCCTCCTTGCGTGGCCAGCCCCAGGCTGAGGTCGGCGACATGGACGTTGACCCCTCTCAAGCATCACGGGCTCGAGCCGAAGCGGATAGCCGCTACTTTCCCTTCCAGGAGCTACGATATGGTTCTTTCCGCAGAAGCCTCCGCTTGCCGTCGGGCGCAGATGTAAGTCTTAACTCCCTCCGCGTTCTTGTGGCTCATTCTTCATCCATAAGAATCCTGACTAACCTTTTGTCCGCAGACCTCCTCTATCACCGCTTCCCTCTCGGATGGACTTCTCACAGTGTCTTGGCCTCGTGGTCGAGTGGGCAAGCAAGTCGATCAATCCCCCATATCAGTGACAGGTGCAGAGCGCTCTTCCGTGGAACACCCAACCTCGGCTGTCCGTGCGGTTCCGCGCGGCACTACCTCTGACGCTCCCGTCCATATGGACGATTCCCAGTGACTGTATTCACGTCGAGTCACATTAGCTTTTTTGTTTTACTACGATTTGACTACGATCATCATATGTACATTCCGTTTATAGTCAAGATCGAGATTCGCCACAGCTCTTCATCCCACATCTCCAAGCACTATGTATCCCAACTGTAGCCATATTATTTAATAAACCTACTCGACTCGTTCAACTACCAGACCCTCAAGTAGCTTAAACCACAAATATAAGTCAGGTTGTTATTTGTATTCCGAGAGAGTCCAACGGGGGAGCCTCTGCGCACGTAACAGCCTAAAGTAGCGCTCGACAGGGTCTTGATGTGCTGTAGTCGGGCGCCTGCCATGCGCAGTAGCTAGGAGCCTCGTAAGTAAATCCAGAGAGGTCTCCGTACTTGGTATAGCACTCACAAATCTATGACTCGATACTGAGCTTTGATCGGAGATATTTATCTCTCCCTTGATGCTTCTACTCTCGTGTACAACACTCAGACTGGCCATTGCAGCTGAGGTAACGGTATTGGACGCCAGCATTCTGATTTTAAGATCCGCCTTAAGGTGAAAAAAAATGACTGAAGCTGTAGGATCTAATTTCAGGCCAGATGAGTGACTGCTATAGCTGCAAACGCCAATTTGCTTCTTAAGTACAGAAACTGCCTTTTTCGGACGGAGATGACTCGGCTCCGGTCGCATTCTTTGTTCAAGCTTGCCCCACCGTGATTAGGTAAGCGATCGGGTATTACCCCGACCTGCTGGTCACGGTTCTGCAAGTACACTCAATCTTCTAAGTTCTATAGCTTTCTCCAGATTGTTCAGGATCGGCGCGCATATATCTGGCTTTCTCACTTTCACGAATCTTGGACTTTAATCTCGAGCGCGCTATAAACTCTCGATTGCAGAATGGCTCAAATGAACTACATACAGGTAAGTTGTACGATATCGTGAACATTTAGTTGTAGCTGATCTCGACATATACATAGCTTGAGAAGCTAGGCGAGCCTTTGTCGTTGCGACATCCCAGCGATCTTCTGATCCTGTTTCTGACCAGGGGAGGGCACGTACGCCACAGTATTTAAGGTCAGTTGACAGTCGACCCAAAATCTCTCTTCAGAACTTAGACACATCTCAACAAACCAGGGTCGTTCTAAGACGACGAACGAAATTGTGGCTTTGAAGGTATTTGCACGTTCATCGATTCGACGGCAAGCAATGTCATTATGGCTTTGAAGGAGATCCACCTTGACGCCGAGGAAGGGACGCCATCCACTGCTATCCGCGAAATATCCCTGCTCAAAGAGCTAAAACACGTCAATATCCTCCGTCTCCACGATGTTATCCATACAGAAACAAAGCTTATACTGGTATTCGAATTCTGCGAACAAGACTTGAAGAGATACATGGATCAGCACGGAAATCGGGGGGCCCTCGACCCGGCGACAGTCAAAAGTTTCATGTTTCAGCTGCTCAAGGGGACGGCTTTCTGCCATGAGAATCAGGTCTTGCATCGGGACCTGAAACCGCAGAATCTTCTTATCAACCGCAAGATGGAGCTCAAGCTCGGCGATTTTGGTCTGGCCAGGGCATTCGGTGTGCCCGTGAACACCTTTTCTAACGAAGTCAGTCACCTGCATCCCTTCGCGGATGAACGTAGTTTTGCTTATCTTCTCTCAAGGTGGTGACGCTCTGGTATCGGGCGCCTGACGTGCTTCTTGGTTCACGCACATATAGCACCTCGATCGATCTGTGGTCGTGCGGCTGCATCTTTGCCGAGATGATCTCTGGCATGCCCTTATTCAGAGGAAAGGATAATAACGATCAGCTTTTGCATATAATGCGGATATTAGGCACTCCTTCGAACCAACAATTTGCGAAAATGCAAAAAGATTCGGTGAGCCAAGAATCATTCTCGGTGGGTCTCTGGTGCTCACATCTCTATCACCTTTAGCCGGAAATCCAACTCAAGGAGTTTCCTCCCCTTCAAAAGATGAGTCTTGCTCAGGTTCTCCCAAAAGCATCGCCGTCGGGCAAGCATAATCTTATCTGGGTCGTTATTCGGCACTGACTATTCCACAGCTTTAGATCTCATTGAACGACTATTGAAGTTCGATCCGGCGGAACGCATCTCAGCGGCAGATGCACTCTCCCACCCTTACTTTACCGAGACGACAAACCCAGTTCCTAATCCATCCCCAGGATCCATGCCACCGCCCAATTTCAACTTCCCCCACCCTAATCGGCATCAGCAACCACAGCAGCAGCAGCAGCATCCTCATGTTCTACAATCCCGGATAAACCAGCAACAGCCACAACAGTATGGCATGCAGCCCCCCATGTTCGCTGCCCCTCCGCAACACAGACAACCAATGCAAGGGCCAGTGCATGCCCAGGCCCAAGCGCACACAGCCCAGCAGGCGGCAATGATGCAGCAACAATACAACATGCAGTTCAATCAACAGTCGCAATACGGCCATGGCGGACTTGGGGGGGGCATGTAGATACAGTTATTTATTAATTTTCTCGATGTGAGCCATGACTCTCTGCAACTGTTCGATAGATGTAGCTCATGATGTACCATATGCATATACCAACGCCGTCCCCTCTACACCCGCGCCGCGACCGCAGTCTAGCCGCAACATGGGAATATCTTCGACCAAGTCTAGCGCAGCCGGGCCATCAGCTTGCCTACACGGGGTGGTGACCGAGTTACACACCTGTTTTGCCTCGTCTAGCTCTGCTTGCGCTCGAGCCTTGGTGGCGTCATATTGGTCGGCGGCTTCACTCTGCAGCTCCTCGTGGTGGTCCTTGATGTACTCCTCCGTTTGACCCCCTGCTTTGCTAGCGACGCCTCCCGCATATTTCTTGCCGACGGTTTTCATGAGCGAGTCTTCACGCTTCTGCTCTGGCCGACCTGTCTCTGCTGTCCTATGCGTTAAATGGGAAAGGAGAGTAGGCCAGGTGAGCCTACACATCTCAGGCGTTGCGCCAGGTTGATGCTGATAGTGCGACATTGTTTGGAATAACGAGTGTGTGGAAGTGCGGTGAGGGAGAGTGAGTGGAAAGTATCGATATTTCGCTGGGTCGGCCCCGTTAAATACCCTTCAGGGGTGCCACCATCAGCGTGTACCTGGATCGATGCAAGTTGCTCGATCATGGTGTCAAATATTCATTCAACTTTCATTTGAGGGAGACAGAAACAATCGACAGTGTTAAAATCAACGCAATCTGAGAATCGTGCGTCACCTTGCAGCCTCCTCCTCCTCCGCCAGTTTGGAGTATTTCTTGATTTTTTTGTTGTTTTCTTAACCTCCATTCAAACAGAATGAGTTGACAGGCGCGATTTAGAGGAGCCAACGTCAAGAGGAGAATACCCCTGTTTTTACCCCTTCTCGGTGGGTCGAATGAACAGCGACGGAGGATCTACAGTGACCGACAAGGGGTTCCGGTTCCGACATGGGCGTTTCAGAATCAGAGGGTAAGTAGCAGCTAAGACCAGGACCTGCAGGAATTTAGGCGGAATGTTTAACCCATGCGTTGTATTGAATTTGCTTGAAGATCCTAGTTGTTACAGGACTCGAGGGAGTCTGGCTGAATATTATATTTTCGCAGAGCCCGCGTCCAAACGCAACAATTTATCGGCAGTCGAGCAGAAGTCGAAGTGTACAAACTGGAGTAGTAGAGAGCTCAGTCACCAGCTTGAAAGAATAGGGTGTTTCATAATTAAAAATCTGAGCCCCAACTTGAACTGGCCGATTTGCTCCATCCCCCGCCCTTCCCGGTCGCAAAATGTGACCAAGTTGTGACCCAACTTGAAGTTGGGGCCTCGAAATCGAGGTCGAAGTTGGGATCAAAAATCTAATTATGAAACACCCTAATAATAAGCGAAGTCAAACAAAGTCACTTTTGCTCTTGTTCATGCTCTAGTTTTCTGAAATCGTGGTTGCTAGCGTTGAACGTTGAACGTTGAACGACAACTTCCGAGTCTCGTGAACCAGACTTTACTTATACCGAAAACAGATGTTCTCGGATCTGTATAAACAACATCATCAGCCTCCGGCGGCTCACACTTGCACCCTCGAACAAGGACTGCCGGGAAACCATGATCGTTCGTACATACTAACTCTAATAGGCTAAATTAACCCATAATCACGCGTACTACGAGGCCGCCGACGCACAACACCCGAAAATCTTCGACATGAAGTTCTATGCAAGGGATGATCAGTCCTAGCTCCTTGTCTAAGCTTAACCAATACGGAGTCACTGACCTGCTGGACATCTTCTAATTCCTGCTGGGCGCGCACCTTGGTCGCATTCAGCTGATCTTGTGCTTGCTGCTTCTTCTCGTCCATCTCCGCCTGTGCCTGCTCCTTCGCTGCCTGCGCCTTCTCCTTGGCCGCCTGGATCTCAGCCAGCGCTTGCTCCTTCGCGTCGTCGATCTGGCCCTGCGCGTCGTCGAGCATGGGCTGCATGTTCTCTTTCACGTAGTCCACCGTCTGCGAGCCGGCCTCCTCCGCGGCGCTGTCCAGGAATTTTTTGCCCAGCTCGCGGGGATAGGACTCTTTTTCTTCACCCTCGGCCTCTCCGCCCTTGGAACGCGTGGCGCCTAGATAGTGGGGCTTTCAGCTATACTACAGTGAAGGCTGCAATGGCAGTGAAACGTACGCATCGGAGGGGTCGACGTCGGTTGGCGGGACATTTCAGGTATAATAATGGTATATGGCGTGCAAGGGTATGTGGGTGGGAGTGGGGTGGCACCTTGCAGAGGGGCTTGATTCTGACCGGTTAAAATACTGCACGTCGGTCGCCTATTGTCGGTGTGTAACGGCATGCACCTTGATCTCCATATGCCAGACACCGTTATTGACGTTTGCCTGATAGGCGCCTCGCGCCCAACGTTCAACTGTCGCTTTTAAGATGCTGGATGAGTGTTTTCTGGTGCGGCGTGATCGAATCTTTGCACCCAGTGCGGCATTCATCATTTTCTTGAGTCCAAGGACTCTACTGTATGGCCTCCCAAAAAGCCGTGGTATAACGGAAGATTCGCATGGCCGATTGCTGTCTGTCAAGCCTTCAGGTTCAACTGTGATAAAGATCACGAGGTAGCAGATCTCTGGGTGATCCCCCTCTCCCCCAAAACAGGAATTATGTGATGTCAGCATCACAAACGACGCGACGCGCCTTACCTTGCGCAGCCTCTACGTCCCTCACCAGGTTCACTCCCATACCACCCACTGTGTATATGGATCTTCTGGGTACACTACCCTCAGATATGATATCTCCTCTTTCTCCTCCATCTCATATAATACCTCTTGGCTTTGCTCAAATCCTTCGAGGTAAGCTCAAGTGCACTGATTCTTGTCAATGCATTCTAAGGGTGTAACTACATTCTGTATCATGTTAAATCTCTGTTATCAGTCGTATATTCACGAAGGTTTTGAGTGGTGGCACCCAAAACAGTGAGTGGTTGTGATTTGGCAAACTCCGAGTGGAGTTGCCACGCGAGTTGACTGGTCTGCGAAATTAAGGTTTCTGCTACGTCTTGATAAAGATCTTGTTTGGAACGCGACCATCTGTTCGTTACATCTAACAAACAGCACTTGAACTTCAAAACTCTTGCTTACGTCGAACGCTCGACTCCACTGCCTGTGCTGCCTCATAGTATGGGTTGAATAAGTGTTGATGACGAGGTCATTCGAGTCAGTGTACGAAAAATCATCAAGCCTCTACGCACGTTGGGTCCGATCTTCTTCTCAACAATGACTTGGACTGGCACTTGTCAGCTGTCTATGTTTCAAGCAAGTTGAACGTTCTAAAAAAAATCCAGAGATTTATTTTTGCAGGATACATCACGGCGGTCTAGATAAGAGATTTCTACAAATCTAATCTGATTTGAGACGGGAAGCACTGCCCGGGCCCGGTGAACTGCGTTTGAACTGCGCACAACTTGGTGTGGCAACGGAATCGAATCGAAGCTTGACTGTGCCTGGTGTCTCCAAGCTGCGGAGATGGACGGCTTTCAATCTTTGAGCCCGCATGGGGCAGAAGTTGGCGTTGGAGTTCAGGATAGACCTTGTTTCGTTCCAGAGCACCGAAGAGCAAGAGCAGGAGATTTAATGTGAGCTCTCGAGGCGAAGGGACGGTGAGCAAGATACGCATACAATACGCATGAATGTCTGTACACCGCAGCACGCGTGATGCATGGGACAGCCACCTCGGTGACTCGCGTAAACGATCGCGCGATCGCTGGAAATAGAAGGCGTAAATGGAAACCAAGGCTTGACCAAGTCCAAACCAAGTCTCTCCAGAGCATTGCCAGAGCACCATGGCTCCTTCACCCTACGACAGGCCATACCCCCCAGACCCCTCGTCTCAGCGTTCCTTGACCTCAACAACCACCATGTTCGAGCTGGACGGGCCATCTACGCAGAACAGGGCTCCATCCAAAGCTTCCAAACGCATCAGAGGCGAGATCGCATGCGCAGAATGCCGCCGACTGAAAATCCGCTGCGACAAGACTGTGCCTTGCTCTACATGTGTCAAACGGTACCGTACTCTCTTGCGTCTGCGTCCTGAATGAATACCGATGATACCATGCACTACGCAGCGGCTGCGGAGCCTTGTGTCCGAATGGTTAGCGTTCACCAGCATCAGTTTGTGTCTTTCCCCCTCATGTCTCATTCTACAGGTACTATTCCACCTGGAGAGGGCAGTCGTTTTGTACTGGCTGCGACGGACCACCTCCATCGAAAGCTGATGCGAATGGAGGCCCGAATGCACTCGCTTGAGGATGCCCTCGCGATCTTACACACCTCCGACTCTGACAAACCGCATCCGCTCCTTGTCAAACGAGAAACCGACGACGATGACTACCAAGTGGAAGAGGAGTCCACGCTGAATCTCAAAGCAGTTTCGGAAGAGCCGCCGACGCAGGAATCCACACTTGTAGATGCCCTTGGCTCCCTACATATTGACGGAGAGGGTGCTTCTCGTTTCTTTGGTCCCTCTGGTGGAGCTGAGGTCGGCATTTCCAATGCTTTCCGACCGTCTACCTTGGTCTGACATATCTTTCAGAGTCTGCTGCTGGCAAGTATCATCCTCCCGGAACGGTATGGATTCTCACTCTAAGCACAGAAAGCAAAGGACATGGAAGCGCAGCTATCACCCAAGTCCGCCCCTTTCGTTCTACGAGAACTGGATCCGAAATATCTGCCCCCAGAAATCAATCAATTCTGCAATGCCTTTCCGTTCACGCCGCAGGGGATTCCTCGCACCTCGGTTCAGGACATGATCGAGACGTTTCTCCCACCTGTGGAAAGGGCCGTTATGCTATGCGACACATTTCTGGAGCACCTATCGTGGATGTTCCACATCGTTTCGCGCCGACAGCTGGTTGACGAGCTCATACCCGCGATATACAAACAAGTGTGCGTCAGTTATGGCCCGCACGAGCTCGCAGTGCTGCTCATTACCCTTGGCATCGGAGCCCTCGTCGACCTGAACCTCCAACCATACAACCTGGAGGCGCAGCACTATTACCGACTCGCTCAAGCCGCCGTGGGTCTCCAGCCAGTGTTGACTGAGCCTTCTGTCGTAACCATCAAAGTACGTCCTCAGTTATGGACCGATAAGTGCTAAGTGCCGGGGACTTACGGCGCGCGCAGACCCTGCATTTGATGAGCATATACAATGGGCTTAGCGGCAAGGAGGCGAACATGGAGCTGTCATACGCGCTCCTCAATATGGCCAGTCAGGTCGCCTTGAGGGTAAGAACATCTCGCTGATGATCTTCTCCGTTTTCAAATAAGCCCTTTCTAGACTGGATTCCGTACGTGATCGTTTATCCTCGTTCCCGCGTTTTTGTTCAAGCCTGTCTAGATATCGACCCGTCAATGTGGAGATTTGAGGGCCGGGAAGCATATGACCGCCGCGTGTATTTTTGGAATCTCCTTGTCGCTGTACTTTGGCAGGTGCGTTTTCGTGGGACACATCGAAGCCTGAGTTGACGACGCGACGTGCGCGGTTGATACCAGAGTCTCATCACAGGACGACCACCATCCATCCTGTCAACCTACATCGACTGTAAACTGCCCACGGAAGAGGAGGAATTAGAGTACGGGGGCGGGGCCCCGCCGACCGGTTGTGCGTTCATATGATCTGTCGCTCGTTCGCTCGCTGATTTGTTTAATTGGTGCAGTGGGCGCTTGGGGCCACAAGGCATCCGAGGAGTGTCTGGTCCCGATTGTGCGTGCGACGCTCGCCGTGAAGGCACCAAGCTACGACAAAATCCTGGATCTTGACCGTAAAATACGCAATTTTGCGCAGCCACCGGCGAATGCCGGGGAGGAACGGACAGCCGTATCGATGAAAAAGTTCGTTCCATTTTTCTTCTGCAGTGATTCAAGCTCTGAAGAATCTTAATAGTTTTATCCGAGGGCACTACCGCGATCTATGTAAGCCACCGTCTCACCTGCTTGGACCCCGACATTGATCTCGTGCGAAAGTACTTCTGTTCCTCCACCGCGCCTTCTTCGCGCAGGTCATGATCGATGATGCGGCGGACCCCATGAAGAGCCCATACGCGCACTCAGTATTGACCGCGTATCAGAGCGCGTGCAATGTATTGGACGACACCCTGAATCAGTTCACCAAGAAACCGCTGCTCGTTACGCGGGTCTGGCGCATCTGGTCGCTTGCGTTCTCCGCAGCAGTAAGTAACCAGCCCCAACGCGATCCGCGGACCAGCAGAATCTGATTTGATTCGATGTGGCATAATAGGTCGTCGTCGGCACGCTCGCTGTCCGTGGCGTGCACCTCGACCTCAGCCCGCCGCCGCTGGAGCAGCTCCAGATCGCGTGCACGATGTTCCGCAGCGCCGCAGAGACGAACAGCCGTGCTGCGCGCGCCTTGGTATGTGTTTCATTCGGCTGGTGTCGCACGGTGGAGTACTCACTGCCTCATTTTTTTTTTTGACAGCCCGTCCTGCAAGGCATGCTGGTGAAAGCGTACCACGCGCGCCAGGCGTACCTCGGCGAGGGGCGCGTGCCCGCTGCAGCGCCCGACGACGAGATCACGACGTTTGGAGGGCGCGCCTCGCCCATCGTCCGCTCCGACACTCCGACGTCGTCCGCACCCGCCTCGCCAGAGGCTATCAATTCAAATTCAAATTCCTCGCCGATAGAAGACCTGCCCACGCTCTCGCGCTCGGCGACGCTGATGCCGGAGATATCGATCCCGCCGCCGCCACTCGCGTCGCTCGGCATGCATGGCGAGCCCGCGGGGTACGTGGATGCGGATGCGCGGGGCTGGGAGGGGCTGTTCCGCGGGGCGGCGGACGGGTACCAGCACGACTATCCGATGGAGATGGGGGCGATGGACGACCGGTGGTCGTCGTTCATGCGCAATTATGGGATTGTGGACGAGCCGCAGCCGGTCGCGTTCCACGTTTAGTCGTTTAGTTAACATGTGTATTTAATGCGGGACTGTAGGTACTTTAGGGCGTATTTTATAATACACAGGTGGTGCTCTTGTAGATGATGGCCATGGTCCGACGGAGAAGACGTGAATCGTGTGGAATGCGAGAATTGCTATCGTACATATGTAAGGCGTGATCATGAGTGTCCGATGGTAATGCAATGCAATGCAAGCTGCAAATGGTAGGAGTTGAGTCGACGAGGAAAGGAATTCGAGTGAGAAACGTACATCACTTTGTATGTGCAGGGGCGGCTGGCTCCGCGGCTGGTGGCGCTGCCTCGTGGATACTGTCAATGGAGTTATCTCGGTGGATGCAGGAATCCTCATAGGCTCCGACGGTGCAGGCTGGCTCTTCTCCGTCCTTAGGCGCGCCTTGTCCTTATCCCACTTGTCCATCGAGTCCTCATTGAACGACTTGGAGCAGCACGATCCACAGCACCCTGTGCCCCGGCCACCGCGCCCGCCGAATGCGTTCTGGTCGCACCACGTCGAGAGGGCTGAGAAGCCGCACAGGCCTATAGTGTGGCGTTCGTTGGTTGTCTAGCAAATCAGAAGAAGAAGAGCACGCACAGCACAGGCCACAGCAGGCGGCACCGATGTCTTCGCCGGCGGACATTGTCGAGGTTTTTGAGAGTAGGGGTTGTGTTGGTTTGGGTTTTTAAAGAGGGCGTTCAGCTTGAACGTTGGTATCAGGTATGCTTGTGGTATTGCCGCATTTGTTACTTATATAGAGCACAGCTTTGAATACTTGGCAAATCCGTGCAGCAATGA
Organism: Mycena sp. CBHHK59/15; assembly: GCA_029204085.1. NCBI lineage: Eukaryota > Fungi > Basidiomycota > Agaricomycetes > Agaricales > Mycenaceae > Mycena > Mycena sp. CBHHK59/15. The sequence goes on from JARGXW010000130.1 coordinate 51,149, forward strand.
GGGGAACTCATCCCCGCGTGGCGACGCGTGCTGTACAAGACAAGCTACAAGACATTAATATTGCTGGAAGGCAAGCTACTGAGAGTGGACAAAGAGCTGTGCTAGAGCCTGAGTTTGAACACTCAGTCCGTTTCAGCAGGTAATCCCATCAACAACGGATCCAGCAACTCTGCAACACCCCGTCTCGATGCAATGCCACTGGTAGGCCACTCCACAACAGCAGTATCGTTCGCCATCATCGACCAATGAGGCGAGGGCGTGGACTTGATGTGCGAGAAATCTTGGACGGCGAAGTTGTTATTACTAGGCTACCGCGGGCGTCAGCATGGTGTCATGGTGTCGTTCGACGGAGCACAGCAGGCTCACAGAAGCGTCTTTGTAGAGAGTAGCCGGGTAGGGCGCAAAGCGAATCTGCGCGCAATGCTCAATGATCGGGGTGGACGGAATCGACAGGTACACATCTACACGCTTGGAGGTGTGCATGCGGAACTATCGCGTCGTCAGAACGCACATCGAATGCGAATGTGCACCGACGACAAACACACCTGATGGCACCCGACGACGACGATGCATCTGCGCAGGTCGTGTAGCAGCACGCTCCCGCGGATGACGGGGAGGAGGAGCACGGTGTCCGTGACATTCCGTATATGCAGGGCTGAGATCTCCGGATACGTGCTGCCGTCCGTCGGCGCGCCTTGGGCATCCGGGAGCAGGTTCACAATGCAGCTTTTCAGGTCGGATATCGTCAGATCAGACGCCTGCGCCGCTGGAGGCAACGCCGTCATGGATAGATATTGCCGTGAGTGAGACGCCAGCGTGAGATTGGTTGACGTTGGCGCGAAAGACTGGGACGACGTCTCTGGGGCGGCCGCCAGGGCAACGAGAGGAGCCGAAGGTGGTATTGGTGCAGGCGCCTTGCGTTTAAACGCAAACTTGGATTTCGGCACCCTCGTCCTCAGCTCCTCGAGCTTCTGCTCCAGCGCTTTCAATTGCTACCCTTCACTTCCTTAACGCGCATGTTCCTTACATACAAGACCTATAAGAGACGAACCAGCTCATATTGCCGTTGGTCGTAGCTGGGCAGCGAGCCCGTCGCATCGGCGAGCGTCTTAGTGAGCCTCGCGAGATCGACGGAGATGTTCTGCAGCGCGTCTCCGGATACCGCCGCATTGGTGGATCGGGTCGCTTCGACGCGCCATTCGAGCTCTGTGCCGGAGGTACGTTCAAGATGAACGGCGCGGTTCAGGAGGTGGTGGACAGACCGCACCGGTGCGCGCGGTTTGGAACTGGGACGAGAAGGCTTGGGAGAAGGACCAGGCGTCCGACATTGTGTACAAGAGGTAGGCGTTTGTCACAGGGGGTCACAGGCACATCCCAAGCTCTTTCTAACGCTTAGACGACGTATTGATCGTGTTCTCAAACATGACAAACCCGTCGTACGATCCTGCGAAGGACGCGACATCCGCCACTTGGCCGCGCACTGCTCGCTGACTGCTGTGCACAATACTCCTCCCTGGATTATCAAAACGAACACTGGTAGGCTGGCCATCATCGACCGCAAAGCGATAACGGCCATTCGGCAAGGTACGTCGCAAAGCACCTAACCTACTCAGGCTAACCCGCGAATCAGAGGGCAAAGCACCGACGGTGAGCGCAGAAGACTACAACTTGGCGACGGAGGTGGTCATCGAGGAGGTCCCCCGGCGGAAGGACGAGGTTGTGCGGGTCTGGAAATAAAAATGCCCGCACGCCGTGGTTTCGCTGATGGGGCCCATGGGCTATCCGAAAGGCCTCCTGGTTGCGGGGAGCCCGAGCCGATTCCCGCCGCAGCGCTACGTCGAGTTCCAGGAGGTCCACGATATGTGGGAGAATGTGATTTCGCAGGACATCCGTCGCGAGCATATCATCATCAGCGCGTATCTCCCGCACGGCACAACCGGCAAAATCCACTTCTCGTGGATGGGCATCAACAGTGCTTTCACTAAGAGTTACTCCGGGCTGGAAATGATGGGAGAAAAAATATTGAGAATCCGGATATAAAACCCGTTTGGGGTAATCTAACATCAGTCCGGTGCTGCCGCCGATTGATCTCGATAAGCTCTGCCCCTCCCCACCCTGTTTCTTCCAATGCCCCTGCCCACCGCAGCTCCCTCCTTGCCCAATTTTGTCCTTGATGCTTGCAAAGTACGCGACAAGCGCGATTTTATCACCGGGATCAGATGTCCAGTCGCAGGCCGGAGCTCCGGGAGCCATTCTGGGGGCGTGGACGCGTCGAGAGGTGAGGTACGGGGGCGAGCGACGGATGGAAAAAGCTAGTCACATTGTGTTACATATGTTACATCACCCCAAACGGGTTTTATATCCGGATTCTCAATATTTTTTCTCCCATCATTTCCAGCCTGGAGTAACTCTAAGGGGACTGTTGTGGAGAGGTTCATCAAGACATTGCAGAGCCTTTTTTTTTTTAAAAAAAAATTGGCATAAATTCTGCAGAAGCAAGCGTGACCCGGTCCTCAATTGTTTTTTGGTCTTCGCCTCAAACCTTTGTTCCTCCTGATACCTGACAGATACGGCAAGCAGGGATCAATGTGGCTCTTCCACACATCTGCCAGGCATGGGACCCGAAGCCAGTATGATACTCATACCTCGCTAAAGGCCGTTGAGCGACGTGTTTGCCTTCACTTCGGAAAGTTGATCACACTTTTTCTGACTGGTGTGAAAACTTCTGTTAATAACTGAACGTGGGTGGGGATACAGGCAATGCAACCCAAGAGGTGATTGATCTCTGGATGTTGGACTCTGATGTGGCTTAAGCGAGATCAGTGGCATCACTCGGCATCCGGCTCCGGGGATGGCAACTCTTGCTCGACCTCTTGCGCGTCTTATGCTGGTGCCGGTGCTTTTCTTGCCATCGTGGCTCACACATGATCTCCATCCACTCTCTGCTCTGTCTAAATGGCTGTGTTCTATGTAAAAACATCTGGATTCAATGATAAACTGGTTTGTGCCCCGCCATCCTGAGGCGCGACTTCTGCTACATGGTGAAGCAACGTCCTGAGTACCCTGGAGCGGCGTGGAGTTCCTGCGGGCGAGTTAGGCGGACGTTTCTGGCCGTCGTCATGCCCTGAGAATCTCCATCGGGTTTGTGCCGTTTGGGGGATGACTACCCAAATGATTGTCCATAGGCATTGACCATCAATCGAAGCCGTGTTTTATGTATGTAGAGCACCTGGGACAGAGAACCTCGTGTGTCCCTGCCCTCCAGTCGCCCTTCTCCATGTGTGGCTCGTCATTGCCCGTAGCGGGTGGAAGAGAAGTAAAAGAGTTATGTGTGGAAGGGATTGCATTATTGGACAGAGTATGTGCACCATATACAGTGTTAGGGTTCCATACTGACTGCAGAGTGTGGCTACGAAGAGTGAAAGATGCGAAGGGTAGGCGGGACGCGAGCGGTGGATGCGAGACGCGTCGAGTGGCACGGCAATGCAATATTGACGGCCATTGACAACTAGGTGCAGGCGTGGGTGCCAGCTCGAACCTTGCTTGAAGGCAGGTCCTCCCCAGCCATGGTTCCGAGGATAACAATCTCAGTAGCGGTACTTCAATCGATATCTGAGAAAATTCGTGTGATCTTTTGACGTGTGACCAAAAAAACATGATGTTAGAAGTGACAGAAAGTTTGGGTTATCCTCTCCACGGCGGCTGGCCGATAACATATACAAATAACAGCCACAGGACCCCATTTCCGGATTCGGTAGCTCACGCATATTCTCGCCGTGATGGCGCTGGCTGCAGCTTCTCAGACTCAGCTCGACAACCTTCTGGTAGAGTTCGGGCATCAGCAACTTACCATACCTGGCTTCGTGGTATCTATTCTCAGACACCCGGCATTCAGTGATCATCTGGCCGTGGGCAACCTTCTCAATCACTCGGATGAAGTCCTGAACACCTTCCTGGACCATCCCAGAACTTACCGTTCCACCCTGGCCTGGGCTAACGGGATAATCAAGTTAAAATAGGCTGAACTCATCCTGCGACGTGAACTGCGGTTTTTTCCACAGCTTGTTGAAACCTCCATCCTGTTGCATCAACGTCTCAATGTTTGTAACAATCACTCTATATTTGCCATCCTCGATGTCCTGCAACTGTGCGTCGCGTCACGTCAATTGATTTATCTCAAAGGTGTGTGGAGAGGTAACTGACCTGGAAGTTTTGGTGGGTGGCTGTCTCAGACGTGATTGAGATGCCCTTGATACCCATCTCTGCCAGCTGCATGACATTCTGGTCACCCAGGATATTGAGTGGACTGATCACCAGCTGGATGCCCTCTGGCTTAAAAAGAAGGGGGAGCCAGAAAGTCAAAGTCTTGCCGGACCCCGTGGCCGAGATACAGACTACGTCGCCGTCGTGCTTGAGGATGGCCTCGACGACTTTGATCTGCCACAGACATGGGTGATATCCGAGGTGCTCGATGGCTTTCGCATGTATTTCAGCGAAAGAGTACTGCGGAGGGCCAGAGGATGATGCGGAGAAGATCTGGGACTGAACATTAGGCATTTTCCGACAGGAAGGTGCGAGGTTGGGGCATGTTTGTGGGAGGCGACTAGGGTCTTGTATATAATTCCCGAGGCTTTATAAACCGGTTTTTTAATTTTTCTTTATAAACAGGCCGTTTATAAACGTGTTAATAAACCGCCCACTAAAAAATGCCTAAAATACGATTTTTTCCGCCTCCACGTCCCACGCCTTCCCTGCAGAAGTTCCACCACTCTTATCTTGAGCTATGCCATCACTCGACCAGTCCGCGAGACTCTGGATTGCAGTGGCGCCTTGAACTGGTGTATCGGCGAGTAAATCCCTGAAGAATGGCAAGCGGATGTCGACCCCATCATGGTGTACCTCGAGTTCCTTCTGGGCGGGTGGATGGGGGGACTGATCTTCATCCTGGTTGTCCTCCACGGCATTAAGTGCCTCCAACCCGGCCTGGCATTCAATTGTTATTGCGGTTTGCGGTGGAGCATTGCCACCGGGTGTATCGTCTGTCGTGAGATCAATGATGGATGTGGGTGCCATCGTGTCATGCATTAGATGTTTGACAGAACACCAATTGAGGGAAGGCGCCTTCAACCGCTTCACCTACATTTATATGAGTATCCTGAACCACGAGAAAAACTGCAAAACCTACCGCTTTGCCCACTGCTTTGTCGGCCGTGCGGGATCAGGTACGTAGCCGATGAAATTGTGCGTGTTTCCCTCTGGAATAGTCTCTGGTAGGTCCTTGAGTAAGCGCAGCAGATTCTTGAGTTCCTCGCTATAGTGAGTGGGCCCGGAGCCAGACATCTTGCTTTCGACACGTCGCGTCCGGAGCGAATTGGGAGCGAAAATTTTACGTGTCCTTGCAATTGATAGCCGACGCCCCCCGGCAATAAAAAACCGGCCGTTTCGCCCAACCCATTTAAAAACCGGTTTATAAACTGGTGTTTATAAACGAGTTTATAAACAAAGATAATATACAAGACCCTAGAGGCAACGCGTCGAGCGGATACACGCTGGTGCCAGTTGCGTCCGGGGTCTTGATGTGGCTATGCTATTTGTATATGTTATCGGCCAGCCGCCGTGGAGAGGCTCATCCCCAACTTTCTGTCACTGTAACATCACACATCACACAGTCCGATCTTTCCGGTCAGTCAAATTTCGCTTTATTCAATTAAAACAACCGCTACAGAGATTGTGAGCCTCGAAACCGCAGCTGGGTAGGAACCTGGCTTGAAGGCAGGTTCCTACCCTGCTGCGGTTCCGAGGTTCACAATAGAGCATATTTGCACCGCCCATTTTCTTTTCACCATCACTCGTAGTTTTTAACCGACCCAAATGACTGATGTGATTTTGATGTGATTCCGGTGTGACACATGAGTGACTGGATCCGTGTGCATCACAAGTCCCGAGTCCCAAGCTAAGTGAAATGGCGCAACTCCATCAGCAGATTCAACAAGTGACAGCTATCCAGGACGCCGAACGGGGGTGTTTTTTTTGAACGAGCTAACCAGGAGCGTGATAAATATCGTGAGGATGCCCGGAAATGGGTGGCCCAGGCAGACAAGGCCATGTATTTACTTTGGTAGGTCCAGGGCAATATTGAAAATGTGCTGGGGGACTTGGAAGGAGGTATATACTAGACTTATATAGACCTATTAAGTAATAGCAAGTTTGTACCCTCTGAATGAGCCTACAGGCAGGCATGGGACACGACGATTTTAGCCGAGTCACACCTGCCATATCCGGTTGCATCAAATTTCTGACATGCCACATCAAATTTTTGCCAAGAAAGTCGTTTTGGGGGGGTGCAAATACGCTCTAATCTCAGTAGGAGGTTTTTAATCTAATACAGAATTGGTGGCACAGAGATATCGGACTGTGTGACGAACGTAACGTGATGTGATTAAGTGACAGAAAGTTGGGGTCGGCTGGCGGATAACATCTGTAAACAACATAGCCACAATTTCGCGAAATCACTTGAACATCTCTTGGATAGCTCAGTCACTTCAAAATAAAATAATCTGATGCATCCAAAACCACATAGTGGCTTTTATAAAAGTGGGATAATTCTAATGAGAAACCCGGTTTCCTGAGAAACCCTTCCTTTTTAGGAAAATTTGCGGAAACCCTTCAAAAGTCTAACAGGAAATCCTCGTCCGGCAATCAAGCCGTGAGCGGAGTTCGAACTCAACGGCCCAAGACATTCAGTAACTCATTTTTCCAATTGGACCTAAAAAAATGTGTGCATTGGCTTCCATCACAGCCAGACGGTCATTTTCTTAAACCCGGTTGGTAGGCCTGCAACACATTTATGGAGTATACACCTTTCCAAGGGTTGTACTATTCTGGCTTGCCATGGGCTGGCCGCTTGGATGGAAGGGTGGATACCACCATGTGGGATGTGAGTCACATCCTCTCTCCCTAGATTCATGGCACACCAGTGGATCACTTTGCAGAATGCATTAGGATGCATACACAAGTAACCAACTGGTGGAGTGTCCAATTTCCGAAGAAGGTTCATTGTTCAGATTTGTGATTACCTCACGTGGCTCTGCAACTTCCCAACAGCAGTTACTATCTGTGCTTCAGTGCACTTGGTGCAGTTGAACAGATTAATCATGATGTGAAGAATATTTCAGCTAATTAATAACACATTCTATGGCCCAGATGAACTGAAGGAGTAAATTCCCACAACAAATGAGGCTTGCATGCAAATGAGGGACTCGATGGACTCGAGTCTCGCAACTACACTCGGCATCAATCGGCAACCACCGGCAGAAGTGCCGCCATCACTTGGGGTTCTGGAAACCCAGCTTCCCAATAAGGATAGGGAAACCGGGTTTCTAATTAGAATTATCCATAAAAGTGTAGTATGGTTGCAGCCAAGACTTCGTGACAAACTTTTGTCCCAATTTGGGAATGGCTACTGTGCCTCTAGTTTAAATCATTCATCAAGTTATTGTGTAGAGAGCACTAGATGAAGGCCCTCTACAGATCCCCCGGAGCGAAAGTGAAAAAAGTGAAAAAACATTTTTCCCCACCGAGATTTTGCGTTTTCGGTTCGGGCCGGTCATAACTGGTGGCTGTGCTCCGCCATCAATCGCGCCCGATGTCTCCCTCTCGTTCCACACCATGCCACGGGTCGCCCAAACCGCCTCCCACCAGCACAGGGGCACCGGGGGGATCTTTTCCCCGTCTCAACCTACTCCTGGGAGTGCCGAAACAGAACCAGACGACAGCGGGGACAATCTGTGGGAGAGTGATACAAATTCTGACACGGAGGAAGACACCGACTATTTTGAGGCCTGGGATGCACAGCCAAAGCTGCAGACGTATGACGAGCACGAAGAGAGAAGTTCCACCCTGAGATGAATCCTATCGAATATTTCTGGGCTTGGGTGAAGCGGTGGTTCCGGGAGCGTTCTAACGGAACTTGGCAAAAAGACAAGGACCTTGTTAATGAAGGACTTCGACTCTGCCCCCTCCCAACCATCCGCCGGTTCTATCGACATGCACATCGCTATGCCAGTGTCTATCGCCTGGGTGCCACAGGACCGATCACCGAGTTTGCCGTCAAGAAATACTGGTCGCACCGCGGAGTGCGTGCAAATGAATTGGTTGATGCAACGGCAGAGTGGAAGGCCAAGGCAGAGGCAATGCTACGAGGGGTGGTGCTGATCAAGGGCAAGGGCAAGCAGAAGGCTAAATAGGTACACTGAATTTCGAAATTTTCGCTCCAGATTTTGTGTTTTTTTTTTTCCCACGCTCCAATTTTTCTGAAACGAAAATTCTACCTACAAACTATACCTACTTTCGTGCCTAGAAGGTCCTGGGTCAAAATTACGGCTTGTCATGAAGTCTTGGCTGCAACCATACAAGTCTTAAATTTTTATTTTGGGTGCTGTTGTGAGTTTGTTGGAGAAACCACCCTTTTCCACTGTAATTCACTCCAAGATGACATAGCCCATCATAGTAAAATCCACAAAGCAGATAAATAGTATCATATAGTCATTTTTGAGTGGATTAAGCTTGGTGACTATTTTATTTTGAAGTGACTGAGCTACCCAGGAGACGTTCGAGTGATTTCGCGAAATTGTGGCTATGTTATTTACAGATGTTATCCGCCAGCCACCCAACTTTCTGTCACTTAATCACATCATGTTACCTTCATCACACGGTCCGATATCTCCGTGCCACCAATTCTGTATTCGATTAAAAACCTCCTACTGAGATTGTGAACCTCGGAACCGTGGCTGGGTAGGAACCTGGCTTGAAGGTGGAGTTTGTGTGACCGTGTTTACTTTGACTGATCGGTGAATTTCTTCGGATTGCATACCTACTGTGTTTGGAGCTGGCGCCCCCAATGACATTTCCTTAAAAGGCATATCTAATCTTATCGTGTCACGTGTGGGTCCCTGTCGGCTCTACACCCATTACAAATACTCTTGTGTTGTCTCCGGTATGGTTCACAAACAGAAACTTTAGTTTCTGATTGTGCTATGAGTACCGAAAATGGCACAGTTTGGCTTATATAATCTTGTAATCATGTGCTCATTCTTGTTGCTCTAGGCCACCGGCAACGGGACAGCAATTTGATCGCATCACCGTGCGTGTCCGAATTGGGAAGCTCTGCCATTTGGCTGGCAAGGATTAGTGCAGGCTCAACGAGGCACTTTCACGCATGATTTTATGGGCGAAAAATGCTTAGAATTAGATTTTACATGTATTCTTGGTGACACATCATTTATTCCCCCCACATGGCTTGAAATCGACCCTTCTGGTTGCTTGATTGAGGCACTTTTCAACGGAATTTTCCAGATCTTTTACCAAGAATACATGTAGAATGCGCAAAAACCACCCTTTTGGCACAATTTAAGTCTATATTGGGTCCCTGACGGCGCGTGCTGGGATGACTTCCATCAGCCTAATAATGCGTTTGAAAACACGAACAAACAAACGCGCCATGCTGACTTCCTGCAGTTGTCGTTTTTCCGCCCTTGTGCTTCCTTTTAAGGAGATTCATGTGCAGCCCGGCACAAGCGGCAATTGAGCTCTTTTCAGGCCCCGCTCGCAGCAATGTCACACCAGGGCAAGACGAGCTGGGCTTGAGCTTGAGCGCTTGAGATTTGAAGTCACAATGTGATCCAACTTTCTGGGTCCCTGTTTTTCTCCCCAGCAAATTCTAAGGTGGCACAACAATTCATATTCAGAAAATTATCTCTAGTTACTTGTATGGAATACATGGTACAGTGGCATTGAGATATGGGATACAGAAAAAGTCTTGTGAGACGCGGTCCGTGATTAAGAGTGGAAAAGCGGCGCGCTTGAGGCATCGAACAGGGTGGGAGATGCTAAACAGAACATATAGGTTGGAAAGCACCCGGTCCGAGTTTGTGTTCAGGCAATGAGGCACTCGGCGGACGCCAGTGGTCATCGGTCGACAACGGCGCGCTCAGGGTTGTGTCTCACCGTGGCACAGTCCCGTGTTGCGGGGTACTACTGCACAGTAGCACGGGAATTCCGTGGAAGGGCCATATGCCACACGAATGGTGAGTGAGATTGGGTGGCACGGTCGCGACAGCGGTGGTGGTGGTGATATGGATGAGAGAAATCACGAATGTTACGCGTAACGCGGCGGGGATTGAAAGGTTCCAACTGCCGGCCAGCAGCTGAAATTCGTCTTCCCAATAGGGAGATGCTTAGTCACGAATGCAAGGGCGGAAAGTCAAAGACTACTTCCCGCTCTCCCCTGCGGCCCTCCACACGTCAAGCCCGTGGGGGGCCATGGTCTACATCTCTGCATCCCTACGATACAAAGGAACGTGTAAAAGGCGGACCGCGGCTCAAAAACAACATACCAGCTCTCGACTTCTCAAGAAACCTGTGCACCCAAGGCCAAAACGGGTGCAAATGGACGCGGGAACCAAGATAATCGGTACACATACCTCAAAGAAGCCATTTCCAAGCGTGCCGAGATCCTGGAATGCATCGCCGCTGGCCCTAGTAGCGTGGTCGAGGAAGCCATGCCCGAGCACTGGCAGTCAATGTCAATCAAGCTCAATGGATATTGATGACGAGGTGTTTGACAGTGAAGAAGAGTGGTATGGAAGCTAGCATGGTTTCAGATATAGATAATACATGTATTGAGCGTAGATAACAGCCAGAGGACGGGAAGAATGCGACGGGAGCGCTGGATGAAAGACATTTGCCGCCCATTCAGCTTTGATCTGCTTAGGTAAGCACACGATTTTGGAACCCCGGTTGCCAGTGGCCACCTGAGGCTGAGGCTGACCAAAAATGTCGCGGATTCGGCTTATATAATGATGCACTTTTGTCATTTCTGCTTACCCTCTTGCCCTGTGCTCATCCCTACGAAGCCCAATGCGAGCTGGCCGACGCTTGCGCGTCGGCCGAGCGAGCGTTGGGCCTCCCCTTCCATATTTTATTTCTTAGCAGAAATAAGCAACTTGAACTCAAAACTTTACTCCCTATTCTGTTTGTGCCCCACCGCTTGCCGGCCACTCACCTTCATGTAGTGGTTATGCCCTTGTATTGCTACACTCATGTAAGCCATTGTTGCCGTGCTCTGGGTTTAAGCCCACCTCAAAACATTTTTATTTTGCGTCCTTCTTATTTTTTTCAAGCCCCACGGAGTGGGCCTCCACGGCGAGCGGATGCTCGCTGCGGGGGTCTCCCCCACGCTAGCTAGTCTTGAAAATCTCGGAAAAAGCTTTGAAATTAGGAATATATATGAAAAAATATTTTCAAAGCTCCACGCAGTGGGCCCCCACCATGAGCGGATGCACCACGCAGTGGGCCCAGTGGCAAGCGTTCAGGGGGGTCCGCGGGGGTCTCCCCCGCACCAGATTTAATTTACAACAGAAATTAAGCTTAAAAATGAATTAAAACCCCTAATAATTTAATTAGGACGTGCCATCAGGCAAAAGAGGGGGGTCTGGGGAGAACATTGTTCCCCCCAGCAAATAATGCGGTGAAACTAGTGTTAAACACGCTCTTTCGAGCTGTTGACGACACATCGCTCAGGCACGTGATGGGAAATGTCACGTGTGTGTCATTGTGGGGGGAGGCCAAGGGGTGTTTGTGTTTGGTAGAGCTTGGAAATGCAGGCTGGGGCGTGTCTACTTTGACTGATCGGTGAATTTCTTCGGATTACATACCTACTGTATTTGGTGATGTTAGGTTAAAGTTGGGTGTACACTGGTTGAACATTTCAAGTTTTGCGCTGAAAATTTTGGTGAAAAATGTTTTGAATTTTACAGTAATTTTTCGCCAAAAAAGTAGGTCTAAAACTTGAAACATTTTGGTGACCTTTTTGAACCTTGTGAAAATTTTCTGAAAAAGTGCTGAAAAAGGTTTGAAGTTCAAAAAATTCATGAAGAAGTTACAAGTTTTTCACTTGGTTTTTCACTGAAAAATTGCTGTAAAATTCAAAACATTTTTCACTAGTTTTTTCACCAAAAAACTTGAAATGTTCAACCAGTGGTATGTACTTTGACTGATCGACACTATTATGACGTGGAATTTCCAGGGTGGGGGACCTTGCCAAGCATGGCAGTGTGGGCGGAGGTGTATAAAATACTAAAACCTCCCCTGGGTGAACCAAATGAGGCCCACCGAAGATGAAAACAACTAGAAAGGATATAAAAACAGAAAAAAGTGCGACAAGGTGGGCTTGAACTTGGGTAGGGGAGCAACGGTCACGGTCATGGACTGGGGTGTTGCGTTGCTTAAAAGCTTACAGGTCATGGTCACGATGAGGCCCGTTGCCTTAAAAATATTGTGACATCTGTGAATAAAGCTTGGAAAAAAATCTCAGCTAAGATCCATAAAATCCCCGGGATGTCCAGTCTCCTACCCAGCCGCACATTACGGGGTTGGTGGATTCTCAGTGCGGTATTTTACAGCGGAATATGTGTAGTAATACATTTCTTGTCATATGTGATCGCCCATCAATCCATCACTAGAACCTTAACTTTGCCAACCCCTCCACGGCAGCTGGCGTTTAACAAAGGTAAACAACATAGCCACCCAGCCCCATCACCGCCATCAGCTCCCGTCGGTGGCCCAATCCGTCTGTCAACAAACCCCGTCGCGTCGCGCTCTCCACTCAGGACGTGTAAACACTCTGGAATTCCATGATGGCCTCTCACAATTTCAATAATCTCCTACTCAGTGAAATCCAGGACAAGGCCCAGACCATGCTTATGACAGCTCAAAGTCGTCTGCACCATTCTTCAGCGTGACAGGGATGTCGCTTCTATTGCAGCTACGGGCTCTAGGAAGACCCTCACCGTCTGGATGCCCCTCTTATTTACCCCCGAGGCCATCGTGGAATTCCAGAGTGTTTACGCGTCCTGAGTGGAGAGCGCGACACAACGGGGTTTGTTGACAGACTGATTGGGCCACCGACGGGAGCTGATGGCGGTGATGGGGCTGGGTGGCTATGCTGTTTACCTTTGTTAAACACCAGCCGCCATGGAGGGGTTGGCAAAATTAAGGTTCTAGTGATGGATTGATGGGCGATCACATATGACAAGAAATGTATTATTCCGCTGTAAAATACCGCACTGAGAATCCACCAACCCCGTAACGTGCGGCTGGGTAGGAGACTGCGGGATGCCCCAAATTGAGTTCATTGAGTGACAGAACTCCTCACAGAATGCCAAATTTATGGCCTAAAAAATATTCCTGGTTGCCATTTCTGGCAACGGCCCCGGTCATGGAGGCAGCCGTTGCCTGAAAAAGAGGCAACGGGGGTGTCATGGTGCCTTGGGGCATTGCTCCCCTACAAGTACGTACAGTAGGGAGCCTGGGCAGATGCCCACGTGATCTGTCATTGCCAAAATGATAGTAAGAAGCCGGCAAGCGGCGGGTCACAAACAGTTACATTGCCGTAGTTATGAGTTCGTAGCTCCAAATGGTAATGTTCCCCAGTCATGTGCAAAAACGAGACATTTTTGGTCCTCCCCCCTCAAACTCCCCCCAAATAGGCACATACAGGATAAATACTGTTTGTGAATCATGCACTTACCTAAGCAGATCAAAGCTGAATGGGCAGCAAATGTCTTTCATCCAGCGCTCCCGCCGCATTCTTCCCGTCCTCTGGCTGTTATCTACTCTCAATACATGTGTTATCTATATCTGAATCCATGCTAGCTTCCATACCACTCTTCTTCACTGTCAAACACCTCGTCATCGACATCCATTAAGCTTGACATTGACTGCTCGGGCACGGCTTCCTCGACCACACTACTAGGACCAGTGGCGATGCATTCCAGGATCTCGGCACGCTTGGAAATGGCTTCTTTGAGGTATGTGTACTGATTATCTCGGTTCCTGTGTCCGTTTGCACCCGTCTTGGCCTTGGATATCCTGGATGTGGAGGTTTCTTGAGAAGTTGAGAGCTGGTATGCTGTTTTTGAGCTGCAGTCCGCCTTTTACGTGTTCCTTTGTATTGTATGGATGCAGAGATGTAGACCATGGCCCCCACGGGCTTGACACGTCGAATACACGTGGAGGGGCGCAGGGGAGAGCGGGAAGTCAGTGTGGCGGGTTTGTTTGTTCGTGTTTTCAAAGGCGTTATCAGGCTGGTGGAAGTCATCCCAGCACGCGCCGTCAGGGACCCAATACAGACTGAAATCGTGTCAAAAGGGGGGTTTTTCTGCATTCTACATGTATTCTTGGGAAAAGATCTGGAAAATTCTGTTGAAAGTGCCTCAATCAAGCAACAGGAAGGGTCGATTTCAAGCCATGTAGGGGGAATAAATGATGTGTCACCAAGAATACATGTAAAATCTAATTCTAAGCATTTTTCACCAATAAAACCATGCATGAAAGTGCCTCTTTGAGCTTGCACTAATCCTTGCCATCGGATGCAGCCAAATGGCAGAGCTTTCCAATTTGGACATGCACGGTGATGTAATCAAATTGCTGTCCCACTGCTGGTGGCCACTGTGAGGTATGATTGCAGCCAAAACTTCATGACAAGCCGAAATTTTGACCCAGGGCCTTCTAAATTCAGGATTAGGCATGAAAGTAGGTATAGTTTGTATGTAAAATTTTCGTTTCAAAAAAATTGGGGCGTCTCATAGCGTGGGGGAAAAAAATGCAAAATCTGGAGCGAAAATTTCGAAATTTAGTGTACCTATTTAGCCTTCTGCTTGCCCTTGCCCTTGACCGGCACCACCCCTCATGACATCGCCTCTGCCTTGGCCTTCCACTGCCATTGCATCAACCAATTCAGTTGCACGCACTCCGAGGTGCAACCAGTATTTCTTGACAGCAAACTTGGTGATCGTCCTGTGGCACCCAGGTGATAGACACTGGCATAGCGATGTGCACGTCAATAGAACCGGCGGATGGTTGGGAGGGGGCAGAGCTGAAGTCCCTCATCAACAAGGTCCTTGGCTTTTTGCAAAGTTCCGTTAGAATGCTCCCAGAACCACCGCTTCACCCAAGCCCAGAAATATTCGATAGGATTCATCTTGGGGTGGAACTTGGGCAGGAAATGGCACACCATGCCTGGTGTGGCTGCAATGAGCTACAATTTTGAATGAGTAAGTAAATTGTCAGTCAGAAGTAAAATGAACAGCACCAGCTCGAGTTGAGATTTCTGGCCAGCAAAATCCAGTTGGAGCGAGAGCAAGTGCCGCATGCTACAATCAACAGGGTGTTCTTTGTCTTCTTCCTCCGTGTTGTTGCCGTCCTCACCATACATTTCGTGTTCCTCATCGGCCGAAGCACCTTCGAGATGAGGTTTGCAAGCCTTCACAAGTTTGCATGCTTTGCAATCACCGATCAACATCTTACCATTGGTGTCCTTGGTATATCCCCACTCAGCTGCATTTTTATTCAATGCCCCGCCTGTAAGCCCGCTGCTTACATCACATACTTACCATGTGTTACCGTGACCATTACGTTACGCACTACTTGTCCTCTTACCACTACGTCTGGCCCTCATGAATCATACGCTGGTCTTATTTGATTTCTGTCCCTTCTCTCTTAGTGTTTCTAGCCGTATTATATACGGTGAGTTTCCACTTTTTTTTCAAATATTGACCGCCGTACCGCTGCAACGGGGATCAAGAGATCCAGGATCTCTGATCTATGATTTTACCTCCGCTCTTGATTCTGTTCCCCCCATTTCCCCGCATGGGATTCCCACTGTACCGACTGACTGCCCGCTGTTCACCGCTAGCGATTTGAACGCGCCGTTCTGACACTGCACACAGTGCGAGTGTGAGAGGCCACGTCATCTCCTCAACACAGCCACCGCCCTCCGAATAGTCGCCCTGCCATCCTCACGGACTCCTTCGACCGCCATACCACTGCAGACCCGAGCAGCTGCTGCCCTCACCAACAGCCGGCGCTCTCGCTCATCCTCACTGTCACCGCCTCCCCGGACGAATCCCAGGAACACGCCGCTGCCTCCATCTCCTCCATCGTCCCCACCGCCTTCCCTGTCCTCCTCCGATTCGTCCATGGACAACGAGACCACCGCACCTACCGCCACCATGTCTGACTACACTGCCTGTGAGGGCCGCACCGGCAAGATCCTGACTCTTACTGCTGGCGAACTCACACCGCTTGTTATCGACCAATTCAAGTTCCACTGTGAGGCCTACTTTAGCTACAAAGGGACCGCCCCCATGTCGCAGGTAGCCTCCATCCTCTGCTGCTTCCATGACGTACACGTCGTGAACTGGCTCCGTTTGCCTGCTGAGAAGACATGCATCCTCGCGCTCACCTTCGATGCCTTCCTGACCGAGCTTCGCACCAAATTCCTCTGCAAGGACTGGGAGCAAACGACCCGCGTGGAGATCATGTCCTCTCAGATGCTCGACAGCGAGTCCTTTGACTGCTACTACACCCGTGTCATCTCCAACAGCTCATCGGCACCACCGTGGAATTGTCCAACACGCGTGTCCGTCACATCGTCGAGGCCGGCATCATCCCCGACCTCCAACTCTCACTGAGCAATGACGCCGCAGCGAAAGCAATCGACCCCGAGAATCTCAGTGCTTGGGCCCTCGAAATGCGCCGTCTCGATGAAGAACGCCTCTGTGTCATCGCACGCAAGCGCAAGATAGCCGTCAAGCTCCGCAGAGAGGAGACCCATAGCGATAAGAGGAAGGCGGAGGCAGACCTCGAACGCAAAGGGAAGAAGCCCATCTCGAACGCGGCGGCTCGCGCACTCCTTCCCAGGCTCCCTCCACCTCCTCTACCTCCACTTCCACCCGCTGCCCCGCTCTGTCTGACACCGAACGTACACTCTTGAAAGAGAACCAGGGTTGCTTCAAGTGCCGTCGCGTGTTCGTCACCCACACCTTGCGCGACTGCCCTAATGGCTTCCCATCCGGAACAAACTACAAGCCCGTCACTGCTGAATCCGCCGCCGCTCGGAAGAGCAAGTCCACACCGTTGTCCACTGCCACAACCGTTGCGGCGATCATGCCCGCCGTCGACGACTCAGACGACAGCGGCTCGGATGATGACTTTGAACATAGTGTGAGTGATTCCCCGTCCCACCGCAGCGAGCACCTCTACTGGGAATGCCTAGTAGAGGGGCTGTCAACCTCTGTACCTATTCTCGTCAAGGGCCTTATTGACAATGGTTCAGGATTAGTCCTGATTGATGAAGACGTCACAATCACACTCGGCCAACGACATTTTAAATTGCACAAGCCCAAGACAATCTCCCTTGTGATGGACCAGACAAACTCAAACACACCAACTACGATGGACCTCACTGAATACATAAAATTGCACGCTATCTCACCGAATCAAGATTGGACTTCGAATACTGTACGTGCGCTTGTAGCGCCAAACCTTTGCATGCCCCTCATCTTGGGCCTCCCATGGCTGTCTCGTAACCAGATTGTAATAGATCACCACGCGTGCACCGCCATAGATAAGCGGTGTCAATACGGTTTACTTAACCCTCCTGCGCCGAAAGTTACACCGAAACCTAAGCTTAAGCTGCACGAACAGTTACACATTACCAAGATGGATCACAAGAAGCTATTCGAAGAGCTTAAGATTGTGTACAACGCGCGGTGACTTAAAATGCAGCTGACTGATCAGTTCGAGAAAGTTAAACCTGTTAATATTGTGCGGCTGTCCGCGAACACGTGGAAGTTTAGCCCATTGGAAGGAACTCCAGAAATGCGGGGATAAATTGCGTAAAGACTACTCCTGTCTGTTTGAACTGATGCCGCACGTCGACAACTTGCCTACAGATGTACTATGTAAAATAACAGTGAAAGACGCAGAAAAGACATTTAAAACAAGGACCTATCAAATCTGCGCAAATATAAAGAGGCGTGGCAGAAATCAATACAAGGTCACCTGGACCAGGGAGGATACACCCATCCTCCTCTCCCTACGCTTCGCCTGCGTTCATAATACCCAAGGGGACAAGTTTGTCTTGCCTCGATGGGTTAACACTTCGACCGCTTAATGCAAACACTGTTACGGACTCATTCCCACTTGTACGAGTCGACAACATACTCGCCGAGTGCGCGAAGGGGAAGATATGGTCCACTATCGACTTCACCAATAGTTTTTTTCAAACCCGGATGCACCCAGACTCGATCAAGCACACTGCGATCAACCCTGCTGGGGTTGTACAAGTGGGTAGTTATGCCCCAAGGGCTACGGAACAGCCGGCAGTACAACAACAGCGCGTAACCCGGCTCTGCGGGAGCTATAGGCAAGATATGTCACATATATTTGGATGATATTATAATCTGGTCCGAAAACGAAGATGAACACAAGAAACATTTAAAAATGGTTTTCGAGGTGCTGAAAAAGGCCCACCTCTACTGTAACCCAAAGAAAACCAAACTTTTCTGCTATGAGGTCGACTTCCTCGGCCACCACATCTCCCAGCGCAGTATTGAGGCTGACATCAAGAAGGTCGAACACATTGTAAATTGGCCACAGCCTAAGTCATCGACAAACGTTAGGGCTTTCCTCGGCCTCGTAAGATACATCGCGAAATTCCTACCAGAACTAGCGAAACACACCATGATTCTGGAAAAATTGACGTTAAAGGAATGCGACCGCGTGTTCCCAGAGTGGACACAGTCACACGAGGCGGCCTTCCGTGGGTGAAAGAGATCGTAGTAGGTCAGACTGTTTGACAACGATAGACCACGAAAATCTGGGTAATAATCACATCTTTTTGACGGCCGATGCAGCGAAAAGCGCTCTGGTGCAGTTCTGTCCTGGGGTGAGACCTGGGAAACCGCAAGACCAGTCGTGTTCGACTCGATGTCGTTCAAAGGGGCGGAGCTAAATTATCCCATCCATGAGAAAGAGTTACTCCGATAATGAGAGCCTTGAGGAAATGGAGAGTCGACTTGATTAGATCCCATTTCACCATATATACACCATAGAACCCTAGAGAATTTCGACACGCAACAGCATCTATCGCGGCGCCAAGCCCGATGGATGGAATTAATGAGCCAATACGACTGTAAAATTGTATATGTTAAGGGTGAAGACGACAGCGTGGCAGATGCACTGTCATGCACCGAGTTTGTTGACACGTCTCAGCTGAGAAAGTCCTTGTGAACCATGGATTGGCCACGAAGAGCACGACAATCCGGTAGCAGCTGTGTTGAGCTTGCAGGAAGATTGCCCTTTCTGGGTGGTACAATGCCTGGTCGCAACACGGATCAGGGACCCACAAGTAGCACAGCCACTTGCCAAAGCTACTTCCACCGCCATCTTCTCTGTATCCGCGATGTAGAATTACTGGAACAGATCGGGCTGGATATGCTGAAGACAAATGGTGTCAGAAGCTCTCCTCCGCTAGCACGGGAATGCCAGGCCTCGAATTCCATCAGCCTGAACATCTTTGGTATGTGGGATCTAGGCTTATCATTCCCCAGGTCGCAAAAATCCAGGAACTATTGTTCCAACTAGCGCACGACAACCTTGGACATTTCAGGTTCGATGAGTCTTACAAGGCGCTCTCTGACGAATATTACTGGCCAAACATGTGGTGTGACCTGGAACAGGTGTACATTCCTTCCTGCCCCGACTGTCAAGCGAACAAATCGAGAACTACACAACGGGCCAGCCCATTGCACCCCCTGCCCATACCTGATAAACGGAGCGACTCAGTTGCTATATATTTTATCGGACCACTGCCGCCGGACCAAGGTTTCAATTGCATTATAACCCTAACAGATAGACTGGGCACAGACATTCAGATAATACCGACGAACACGACCATCACTGCTCCCGAGTTTGCGCTACTTTCCTTCAACCATTGGTACTGCGAGAATGGCCTCCCGCTTGATATTGTGTCAGACCGCAACAGGCTCTTCGTGTCGGATTTCTGGAAGGCCCTACATAAGCTCACTGGTGTCAAACTGAAGATGTCAACTGCGTACCACCCGAGACAGACGGCGCTAGCGAGCAAACGAACAAGACGGTGAACCAGGCGGTATGCTACCACGTCTCGCGGAACCAGCATGGCTGGGTATGCGCCTTGCTGAGGGTGCGCTTCGATATGATGAATACCATAAATGCATCCACAGGTTTTTTGGGTTTCCAGCTACAGATGGGACGCTCTCCGAGGATTATCCCGCCTTTGGTCAATGTTCCTACCGCCGACATGCCTTCCGAGGAAGCCCTAGCCGCCAAGATTATTGAACAGCTGCACAACGATGTTACGGAAGCCCAGGAGAACCTCCTGGCTGCTAAGGTCCAACAGGCAGAGCAGGCTAACAAGAAACGCGGTCCCAACTTCAAGAACCTTGACATTGGTGATCACATCAAACTCTCGACGGCACATCGATGCGCAGCTTACATGAAGAAGGGCGATGGTTGGGTTGCGAAGTACATGAAGTGTTTCGATGGGCCGTACACGATTACAGACAAGCACGCTGAGTGCCCCACCTTTACTCTTGATCTCCCCAACCAGCCCAGTGTATACCCTGTCTTTCATTCTTCTGAATTAGAACTCTACGTGGAGAACGACAACGAGCTATTCCCGTCACGCAAGCTTCCCAAACCAGGCCTGATTATTGGCGACTCCAGTGACGAGGAATGGGTTATTGAGGATATTATTGATGAATGACCTAGCGGCCGCGGCAAGCAGTACCTCG
Organism: Mycena sp. CBHHK59/15; assembly: GCA_029204085.1. Taxonomy (NCBI): domain Eukaryota; kingdom Fungi; phylum Basidiomycota; class Agaricomycetes; order Agaricales; family Mycenaceae; genus Mycena; species Mycena sp. CBHHK59/15. Next base: position 71,827 of record JARGXW010000130.1, read on the forward strand.
TTAGGTTCTCTGGATACGGCTCGGACGGCGACCGCTGGTTACCTGGACATGAAGTTGCTCAAGCCGAGGCGCTCGATTGATGGCTGGCACATGCGTGGGATTAGGCCGGCGTGCACAGCTTTCCCTTCTCTCTGTGGTCGGTCAATCTCCCTATCGGGGCAAGCTTAGGCTTCATATGTGGCCGGGCACACATTTATTTTATTTTTCTGTTGATTTGGAGAGGTATGCAATTTTTTATAGACGGGGAGGGTGTAAGCCTGCTGCTTACATCACATACTTACCACACATTACCGTGACCATTATGTTACGCACTACTTGTCCTCTTACCACTACGTCTGGCGCTCATGAATCATATGCTGGTCTTATTTGATTTCTGTCCCTTCTCTCTTAGTGTTTCTAGCCATATTATATACGGTGAGTTTCCACCGCTTTCCCTATTCTCGGCACTTCACATCTCAGCGGCACGGTGCTTGGCAGCGGCCTTCTCCCGCTTCTCAAGCCGTCTCTCTTTGCACTTGTCCTACGTCCGCGGCTTGGGCTGCACTTCCCAGGCCTCGAAATAGTCGGTGTCTTCCTCCATGTCAGATTCCATGTCACTCTCCCACAGATTGTCCCTGTTGTCGTCTGGTTCAGTTCCACTGGTTATGACTGGCCCGAACTGAAAACACAAAATCTCGGTGGGAAAATATATATTTTCACTTTTTGAACTTTTGCTCCAGGGGATCTGTAGAGGGCCTTCTTATAGTGCTATTTACACAATAACTTGATGCCTGAGTTAAAACTAGAGGAACAGTAGCAATTCCCAAATTGGGACAAAAGTTTGTCACAAAGTTCCATCTGCAATCATAGCAGACATACAAATGCAGTTGCCCCACGTGATCCAGCGTGACATGACCATATTGGGAAGTCAATCAAGAGAAAGCACAATAATTAATCCACAAGGGGTAGAATACAAAATTGGGCCTAACAGTTCTCTGGGGATCAGTCCGTTACTGCCTCTTGAAGTTAAATTTCGGCAAAATCTTCAAATTTGAGCGACGAGTTCCCAAAATCGGCAGTCAAGCTACTTGAATGTGCAACTCCAGTGTGTGCATTGCAAAGTTTCTTTGGCCGCTGGGCCCTGAAAATTTTCCAATGCCATACCCGTCAATATTTCTCTCATGCCCCCATCCAAAAAGTCCATATGGGACAGGCTGAACCACCTGCACGGCTGTTTACCATCGCCAAAGAATGCCATCAAACCACGGCGATCACATTAAGCCCTGTGAAAGCCTGCCCGCAAAAGAAGCACCGGGGCGAAGATCCTGATGACAGCGACAATCATGTGGTACTTGACTTAATGGCAGATCTCTCCAAAGTTGACCGTCTTTACACAGGAGCAGGTGCCCAGCACAGCAAATTGTGAAGATGACGATGTGTTCTACCAGTGTATTCCATCAAGGATCCACGCCAGAACCTCCGACAGCTGCGCCCACGGCCTTCAAAATGTTTGGCAAATTTACTACTCAGTGTACCTCACCTCATTGTGATTCTGATGACCTTGTGTCAATTCACACATTTCCAACACCATGCGCACCCTCCATTTCAGATGAGTCTGATGACAACAACGACCTGGAGAACGAGAACCTTCCTCCAGAACTCGATGAACTCTGTGCTCCTGAAGCTGGGGCTTTTGCTGGAGATGGATATCCTTGTCCAGCGCCACCTAAGAGCTTCCTCGAGAAAATGGCTGCCATCGGGACCAAGCAAATTCTTGCTGTTGCACCCGATATCACCGCTGCTAAAGCTGCATTGTTGGACATCGAGCTTGTACTTTGAGGCCCAAGTCGGGGTGCAAGCAGGGGCTACAAGCCACCTGACTTGAGTCCCTGGGTTCATGTTCGAATGGAAGGCATCCGTAGCCATCTAGCTCAGTACTCTAATCCGAACTCCATAACCTACGGGCAATGGGGCCTTTCGGCATGCCAAGCTGCTATTGCAGTTGGTCGAGACATGTACTGTGCTCATAGCTTTTCCAGCCTTAGCTGAGAGTACATTGCTTCTCACAAAGTGTTGCCCATCAATCTGTATGGACAGTGGAAGCAATCGATGCTGGCTGATGAAGATCTAGCGAATGACATTCATGATCATCTCCAGGAACTGGGGAAGTTCATTACAGCCGAAAAGCTCGTTGATTACCTGTCACGAGAGGATGTCATGGAGAAACAGTCTTGACAAAAAGATCACTGTTCGCACGGCACAGAGGTATCTGAATGAGCTCGGCTATCGGTGAGCTATCCTCACATATCTTACTTCCTTAGCTAATTTGGTTAACCGTGATGGGTACTTCTCAGCAGCAGACATCGAGGAACAAGCCATCTCTGCATGCACCATTGCCACTGACAGATGGCCGGAATACGACCACACCTTCATCTATGACAACGCGACAACACACTGTAAACACGGTGAAGGAGCGCTTTCAGCGAGAGCCATGCCAAAATCTATCTCTGGTATGCGAACTGGGACGAACACGAACATGGACACCAAATGAAGTTGACAGCTTGCTGATGTATGATGTCCACAGCACCCTCTTGAAGGAGAATATCCAGATGATGGGAGCATCCTTTGCCGATGGGACTCCGCAGGATTTATACTTCCCCACTGACGCTGACAAGCACGCTGGAAAATTCAATGGAATGCATCTGATTCTCAAGGAACGACGAAAAAAGGGGGATCTCAGCGATATCTCCAGGCGGGAACTCAAAAAAAGAAGAACACCGAATGCAAGGGTTTCAAATGTGTTGACCCACATTCGACCACCTGTTGCATGAGGCATATGCTGTTCGGCCAGCCTGACTTCACAGCGGTCAAGTCCTGTCTCGAGGATACTTGCACAGAACACAACTGCACATTCTTTTTCCTGCCGAAGTTCCATTGCGAACTTAATCCCATTGAGATGGTCTGGGGCTACGCCAAGCGAATTTATCGGCTGAATCCCGAGTCATCGCGGGAAGATGCCCTCGAGAAGAACACGCTTAGTGCACTCGAGCAGGTTCCGCTCGACTCCATGCTCCATGCGCTGCTTTGTTCTCCGCGCTCATCGTTTTGCTGACACATACCGGCACAGATTGGACGGTCCACAGGCTGCTTGGGCAGTGAGGAAGTACAAGGGACATCGTGTCCTTCCTCCAGACTTCAAAAAGGACATGGCGGCGGCTGGAATTGTTCGGGGAGGGAACACAAATGCCGGTTTGTAGCATATTTCATAGTATAATCAGAACTACTCTCTCAATTCTGCACCAAATTTTACGGGAAAAATTGTAATTACTCTTACAATGTATCCACACAACATTGTTGGGGCCGATTTTTGACAAGCCTCCTAGAAGTTGTGCAAAAGAGTGTCGAAACGTGTTCTGTCCCAAAAAGGGCATGTGACTGTCACGGCACGTGGGGCAACCGCGTTTGTAGTGGCCTCATACATCAACACAGTCGCTGATATTATTCAAATGTATTTTTTTTGCGGAGGAATCAGTTGGTTTTCACAGCCTTGGGCCCTTTCAACTTGAAATTACCAGAAAAACACTGAGTATACAAGTATTCAACAGCCTCAATGAGGCCCAAATATATCTACATTAGGTATGCTCTCCGTGGTTGTTCCATAGTGCATTTTATTCAAAATTATAGCGACGATGGAACCATGTTGGCGCAAAAATCAGGTAGTTGGCAGCCAAAAAAAGGTAAACCCATTAAAAACCCTCCAAAAATCTCACCAAGATGCTGCCATAGTTGATCCGTTTGGCCTGGGATACAGACACATAAATGTTCCATGAAAGCGGGCTGCAGATGTCTCAATACGCGCGGTCAAAGCGAAGTTTGTGACAGGTGACAACTTTATTTTACCACGTGGAGGGGTTGTTGAATAGAACATTGATCCAACAACCCAGGTTGTTTTGAACAAGGGGGGTTGTTAAATAGAATTATCCCAGTGAGAATGTCGACGTTCTCAGAGACTTCGAATCCAAACACAGCCACTCCGAATTTGGTGTTCCTAATTCGGACTGACTGTGTGAAACTGCTCGCAACACTCTCAACTTTCTTAACAAGGCCTAACTTGAGCTTGGGAGTGTTGGTCGTTCCTCACAGCACTCTTAGATCAAGAACTACCTTTGGGGCGACTGCAAACTCGGACTATCACTTGGAAACAGTTGAGTATTTGAGTCGTACAGCATATATATAGCTGGCCAACGCCTCCCCCACTATGACATTGCCTAAAGTGGACAAATGCTGACCAATGTCGCCGCTCTTCGCCGAGAGTGCGAGCGTGTCATAACGTAATGTTTGCGCAAAAAGAGTAAGGTCACAGTGCTCTAGTGGTTGGATGACCAGGCACATAATTACCTAACTTCTCCATGTTGCTAGGGTTCGAACTGGAGGAGTGAACTGATATTTTTCTTTTTCTACCCCATTCTCTATTCCGTTTTCCCCCTTTCCATTTAGCGTATGTGTAAGATCCTGTTCCTTTTCACCTCCGTTTTCTCCTCTCCCACTACAGAAATCAGCTGGCAGTAATCTATATCTGAAGGTTTTATTATAGCATCAATGTTGCTGTACTCTACTACTAGATGCATATATAAGACTACTAAGCAAAAAATGACAGAAAATTTGCCTTTAAGTTGATGTGGCAGATGTGTAAATTGTCTCTGCAAAAGGACTTAATTTAGAACATGTCCATTGTCAACCTGACCTTTCTTAAGGCTTTTTGTAACTTAAATTCACTAAGGAAATAATTGAAATGGATCTGTAAATATGCATTCTTTTTTTTTTCAGTAAATGAAACTAAGAAAATGACTTAAATGGACAATGAACTTGCACTGAACTCGGAACTCAGTGTGAACAATGTCATCGCACTGACTAACACATGCTGGGAAAGTGACCACGTGATGTCATAGTGGGGGAGGCGAAGGGGACTTTTATGATGTGCTACAAGACATGGAGATCAGTATGCTGGATCGTGTGTGTGAGATGTTGATCAAAAATGTTGGTATGCACAAGAGCAGAGCATCATCGCCTGCCAGCTTCACTTCCGATGCCTTATCTGACGACGAGTACGACATCTTGTGCAAATGATTCACATATATATATGAAGACATTGGTCAGCATTTGTCCACTTTAGGCAATGTCATAGTGGGGGAGGCGTTGGCCAGCTTCCGGTAACCAGTGTGGAGGCACCCATGGGAAGTACTGGGTGTGCTGTCCAGGGAGTTCGATCTCGATTCTGAGCCGTTTTGAGACGATCGTAGAGAGGAGGCGGCAGAGAGGGCAACACTTTCTGCCCACGCCAATGGCGATCTGTGTCGAATTTGCCATCTGTGCATAGCAACAAATCAGATTTATTAAAGGTGTTAAAAATGTCCAAAGAACCTGATCCCGAATCTCGGGAAACACCGCTGGCTCATTGGGGCCTGACTGCAGAATAAAGGCAAGCAATCCCGCTTCACAGTGTGTAGCTCCGCGTGAAAAATCACCCTTATTCTGCAACATTTCGAGGATGGGCTTCACCTGCTTGCTCACGCGATCAAACCACCTCCCTGTGGTCTGCCAACATTCGAGGACGGACAAGTCCGTCCCGTTCTCGATCGGTTGTCGGGCCAGATCCACAAAACTGACATTTATGGGACTGTTGCCCCAAAGGCGACTGTGTCACAGTTAAGGCCTGAGTGTCCACTCTCGGTATGAAGAGAGGGATTGGGTAGTGCTCGTGGTAGGTCTCAAAAGATGATGGAATAAAAGGTTAACTACGACAGCGCAAAAGCTACTCTACTTATACTGTCTAGAGAACCGTGTGAACTAATCTATATATACTACTACTACCCTTAACCGCATGTTCTTAAGGTCCTTGCTGTGTCCTCATGTCCTGTCGTCATCTCTGACATCATCATGACGTCATCCCATCGTCATCCCATCTGTCGGGCCGGTCTTAGTCATAGCCTCTTTGTCATCCAGCGCTTAGATCTCAGGCGCTTAGATAGGCGTTGGAACGATAGATTTTATCTAATCGTGACAGACTGCCTGTCAATGCTATTGCTGCAATGGGCCAAGAGCAAACAGCATCAATGGCCCGCGCAAAGACCGATAGATTTGGCAGTGCTGTCTGAGGTAGCGAAGTATCTTTTTGGGGTAATGTGAGATGGAGGATGTTGCAAGCTATGATGAGATTGGTACCTGTGATGCTAGAGCTACCCAGCTGCTCCTCTTCTTCATCATCCTCGCCAGTTTCTTCTGGATCTGTGGACTCTGAGCCCTGATTGGCCGGAGTCATTGGTCTGTTGATTTCATCTATAACATGAGACCTATGAGACATCCAAGACGGTGAAGAACAAGATGTTACCGTGGAGATCTCCTATCTTTGCTTCGAGTGATGCAATTGTCCATAAAGGCGCCGCAATTTTAATAAGCTTGTGGGTGCCAATCGAAAGCTGTACGACCTTGCGCACATCTGCTTTGACTGCAAAGTCAAGCAGTTTGCCTATAGATCGACAGATCGCATCAAGCCAACGAGGGGCGTTGGCTGCATCAAAGACAAAATGGGACTCCGGCGCCTCCTCCACCCTAGCGTCCAACAGGTGACCCCGTATGATCTCGCTCCTCACAGGGACCAGGGTCGTGGTAATTTTGTCTGTATTGGAAACTCGCCAGTCATTGAGCAGACTGGTAGAGAGATACGTTTTCTTGACAATCGTTGCTCGCCTCCTGATCTTTCCCATGCAGTTGAGCACGACGTAGTTGGCGATGAGAACTTTGGTATCTCCTTCCGATACACCCTGAGGGCGTCGCGAAGGTTCTTTTCTCCAGATGCTGGCAAGTTGGAGGACAGATATTAGCTCCTGGACATATGAATCCAGGGTCAGAGCGGCGTCACTGGGCTGGGGATCTCCGTTCATCGACAGACTAGCTTGAGGTGTTAGACGGATGCCTTGGAAGGGAAAGATACGCACAGCTTCTGGCGTGCGTGGTCGTCTGCCGGAGAGAAGGAGAATTGGTTGATTGCCCCTGTTATTATCTTCTGGCTGGAGTTTGTAGAGACAACTTGCAGCGGGCGGTCGGAGCCATCCGCATGGGTACTTGGCGTTGGCCGCTGGATGTTTTCGCCCCCATCGCCCGCCGCTTGTGCCTGTTCGTTGTCCATCGAGGTTGACGCAGAGATGTTTGGAAAATTATCTCGTGCTGACGGTGGGGAGCTTTCAGATGATCACTTGAGAAATTGAAATTGTGTGCTATAAAGCTTACCTTGTTAATACCAGTTCGATCCGGCTTGCGAGAACCGGGCCCGCCATTACAGCTACTATTCGCTCGAGTTCAGACTTGGTACCTTGGGTCAGCACGGTGGCAAGCTGGTTTAAAAGCCGGGCTGTGGAAGTCTGGCTTTGTACATGCTGGACATGATTGTTGATGTGACCAGTCGTTGCACTGCGAGATTGGACGGTTTGAAGGACTAAGCTCAGGCAGTAAACACTGGTGCGTAGTTGTGCCGTGGTCGTCATGAAGTGGCGGTAAGTGTCAGCGTTGGAGATGTCTAAAACAGGGGGACTTGGTGCGAGAACCGAACTGTCAGCAATCCAATAGATCGGGAGGATGTATTCTGGCACAGAGCAGGCGGTGAGGCAGACTTGAGGACAAAAGGATTCCGACAGAGAGTTTGGATTCTTAATTACTTGCCAGAGTTGATCTACGAGAGTCCAAGTATCTACGACTAGTATTTATACATAAATATTCAGGAGCTTGTGTGAGTAAGATCTGGGATGAGACTCAGCTTAGAAGAATAATATAAAATGAGACCAGTAATATAAAGAGCGGCGAGGTCGGGGCGGAATATTATAAAGAGCCGCGAAACTCCACGTCGAACTCGAGCCGGATCGGCACGAGCTGTTCCGGCCAGTTCGGGTTCGATCTTGCGCAGCCTGCGTACAAGTGCGCACTGAGAATCAGCATCCACAAAAAGCGTAAGTCACTCACAGCTGCAACCCCTCCCGCCGCACGCCCTTCCGCCTCCCGCCCTCACGCTCCTTCCGGCGATACGGATACCTGACATCAAACACCTCGCGCCCCTTCCCCAGCCCCGGGGAAGTGGCGAGCGGGACGACCGACACGCCCGTGACGCTCGGGTTCAGGTTTCTTCAGATCGGATATTGTTAAGGTAGGCGACGGCCACATGCCGCCAACCCCTGTCACATCTGGTCACACTCGTCCAAATCGGGAAAAATTCGGCATTTTAATCGAAACTTAATGTATCTAGACACGTTGAGAAGGTGTATGCAAAATTGGGCTCCCACATATTGTAGATATACATCTCATGTGTCCTCTAAAAAATAATTGGCTCCAAAGGGTTTGAACTGAGAGACTAGATAGAATTTTGGTGGAAAACAATGTGCTCCAGCCACGGAACACATGATCTATGATTTACTACGTAGCCCCGCTGCCTCCATATCATCCATTAACCTATCTGGGTTCGTTCGATCTCCAGGATACTTCCGTGATGCCCATGCAGCCTCAGGACCAGTTAGCCCCTTGGTGTATGCATCCATAAATCTCATTGACCGGTTTGCAAATCTGATTCGTGTCAAAGCTAGAACATGAAACTGAAGAATTTAACCACATACCGACGCATAGTGATGAAGGTTCTCGAGATTGGCGAGGAACCTCCTAGGTCGTTTCGGTATCCTGAAGCCGCAGATGTCGTGCGTAGGACGTGGAGAAAGAAGAGAAGATGTCAAAATCATGGATCAAAGGACGAAAACTCTATCTAGATATTTACGGCTGATTGTATTGCCAAACCAAGTATGTAGAAAAGTCTGCACCCAATCTATCCTCGATTCGTGGGGAGCCGAATGTCCAAATCACGACGCGATGATTATCTGCAGGATTTTCTCTGGAATTTTTCCCGATTTGGACGCTGTCACGCACGTTACATAAACGTTAGCCGTTTGTGGCTGTCGCCTACCTTAGATCGGACGCCTGGGCCGCGGGAGGCAGCGCCGTCATGGATAGATATTGCCACGAGTGGGATGCCAGTGTGAGATTGGTTGATGCCAGCGCGGATCCACCGGCAGGCTGGGACGACGAGGTCGCTGGTGCAGCGAGAGGTGCTGAAGTCGGTGTTGACGCAGGCGCCTTGCGCTTGCACGCAAACTTGGATTTCGGCACCCTCGTCCTTAGCTCCTCGAGCTTCTGCTCCTGCGCTTTCAATTGCTACCCTTCACTTCCTTAACGTGCATGTTCCTTACGTACAAGACCTATAAGAGACGAACTAGCCCATATTGCCGTCGGTCGTAGCGGGGCAGCGAGCCTGTCGCGTCGGCGAGCGTCTTGGTGAGCCACGCGAGGTCGACCCTGCAGCGCGTCTCCTGATACCGCCGCAGTGATTCGACGCACACTTCGCGCTCTGTGCCGGAGGTACGTGCAAGATGAGGGCGGGATGCAGGACGTGGTGGGCAGACCAGTGCGCGCGGTTCGGGACTGGGGCTAGCAGTTCTAGTAGAAGGCTTTGGAGAAGGACCGTGACGAGAGGCAGGTCCTAGACGTCGATTGGCTATGACGTCGCCACGTTCCCCGCTCCACCATGCCGTCCTCGAAACGGCGAGGAGACGAACAAGCCCGTGAGTGGTGAAGGTCAAGGTTCGGGAATCGGGCCGCGGTCAATGTACTGTTGTTTGGTGATGGTTAGGGGCGCGACAGCCTTTACACCTGGTGCAGCGGTGCTCACCTCGCCAAGACCAGCACCATGTCATTGCCATCCCTTCCTCCCATCCCTCCCTTCCACCCTCCATCTGGACCGTCCAAGCAAGACGGTAATACCGATGCCGCTCCACTGGATCTCACAAGAATACTTGAGCTCCGCGTCAACTCCCCCTCCGTCCGTCTCTATCCCGTACCACCACCAACGATTTCCAACGACATGCTCGCCGCCACAGCCATGACCCCCGGCACTACCTCTCCGGCTACCCACTCGATCTGCCTTCTCAGCGGACCCCTCGGCGAAATCCTTCGATATTCTCGCCAAGAGGCGTCGAAATGGTTGATCGACCTTGCACATGATATTTGCGATCCTGCCAATCTCCGTGGTTCGTTGCTAGTATGGAAGGAGCCGCAGCAGCAGTGGCGTCCTGTTGCCAACACAGACCCGTTAACTGCGTCGATCTACCGCTACGATCTTCCGGTCGGAATTACAGTCGGCCTCTCGAAAATCAGTCACCGCGTGCGGAAATCCGCGACCGGGAACGCAAGCACCATGGCCGATCGCGTGAAGCGGCGCGATGGAGAGTGCTGGGTGACAGCGGTAGATGATCCACTAGTGAACAGTCACATTTGCCCCAAGCGCATGGGGGATCATATTGGGCGAATCGTCTTCCGTACTTTCACATCTCTCGCCCCTGCCCCAAATCTCTCAATCTACGATGAAATTTTCGGCCTGAGTTTGTCGGAGACGCTCGATGCATGGTTTGATAAGTACCAGATGGGCCTTCGTTTTGTCTCCCCGGTGACGAGTTCTTCTCCTCTCATCTCTTAAATTTCCATTGATCAACTGTTTAGAACAATTACGAGTGTCATATGTTCGCTATCGAACCAGCTAACATGGAGTACACGATATTGGGAAGATCTCGGAGACCAGCGGCCTACCCCGCCGTCCATGGGCACCATGCAATCCCTCCCCGGCCCCAGCTCAATAATGTTCCTCCTCCCGGCCTCTTTCGTTGGCATTATCTTCAGTGTGTACTCAAGAGATTTGCCCATGACGACTACAAAAATCTCGCGAATATTAACTTTTCCGAGTTGCCTCTTCGGATGGAAGGGGACTCCGATGATGATGGCACGGACAGCGAGGCGGAATGGCCATCATTGGGTTTGGATCTTGGGAGAGATGTAGAGAACAGTTTAGAGGAGTGTGAGGAGCGCCACCGAGCGGTTGCGAAGTGGATCTCAACGACCGTGTAAATCATGCCTTGTATATTTCTTGACTTGTTTTGTTGTTGCCACAGGATCCAAACAAGATCTAGACATTGCATTCACATGATGGTTGCTGAGACGCTTCGTTACGATGCCAATCTACAGACATTGATTCAGAAAGTACGAAGGTCGTGCCATTACATTGTAGGTATAGAGCGGGTCATATGTAGAGTGCGGGAAACGGCGTTAGGTAGGTATCATCAGTTTTAGTCCGTGAGATGAAAAAGGAGAAAGAGAACAAAAAACTAAAGAGGGGACGCGTGGTTGAGCGGGTGGCCACGCGTCCTAGCCGGAAGTTCCCGGCTGACGTAAACCTGACAAGTTTGCGTTCGTGGGTTCGAATCCCACAGAACCGCGGGAGGGTTTAGTGGGTAGTGGCAGTGTTCTGCCGAGTCCCACAGTACCGTGACTTCATTGTCTCACGTGTCTGCGTAAATGCATTCCCGCCCGGGGCCGCTCGCCACCTCAGCCAAAGCACCGGCGGCACGATGGGTGTTACTGAGCGATGCTTCTGCAGAGGCAGTAAACTAAAGAGGGGACGCGTGGTTGAGCGGGTGGCCACGCGTCCTAGCCGGAAGTTCCCGGCTGACGTAAACCTGACAAGTTTGCGTTCGTGGGTTCGAATCCCACAGAACCGCGGGAGGGTTTAGTGGGTAGTGGCAGTGTTCTGCCGAGTCCCACAGTACCGTGACTTCATTGTCTCACGTGTCTGCGTAAATGCATTCCCGCCCGGGGCCGCTCGCCACCTCAGCCAAAGCACCGGCGGCACGACGGGTGTTACTGAGCGATGCTTCTGCAGAGGCAGTGGCACTACACCAAACGTCCCAAAAAAAAACAAAAAACAAAAAACTAAAGTATGCGGAGCAAGAATGTACAGTATGGTGGCGGACCGAACTTCGTGACAAGTTTGAGTCCCGATTTGGTAATCCCTACTACAACCTCAGTTCTAGTCATAATACTCTGTAACTGTGGGAAAAGCATCAAAAGAAGCTGGTCTCAACATCTATTGGAGCAGAATATTAAAAAACTTGAATTATGTTTTTGCCACTTCGATTTCGCCGTTTTGATTGCGGATCAGGCGGGCCGATGGCTGTGCCGCGCCATCAATTGCCATTTTGCGCCTCCCCGACGTCCACAGGCCTCATCCAGGATGCCCAGAAGTAAAAAACAAGCAGTGCATACTCAGAGGGGCTCTGCAGGCACATTTACATCAAATCAAATCCATCCACCCGACCAATCCTCTTCTGGCCATTACGAAGATGATGATCTGGCATGGGAATCTGCCAGCAGCGACGAGGAGCCCGAGGAACTCTCCGATTCTGAATGGGAACGACTCCCACGTCCGATGACATTTGAAGAGAGACTGGAGAAACGTATGGTCCAACGGGAAAAAGCCGAGCAGAAGCGTCAAGCCGCCGAGATGCGAAGTGCCGAGCAGCAACTGGCAGGACCGAAATATAGTCAGACGGGTGGGTCCCTTGTTAATAAATGTCATCCGTGGTCTATGGTAATTTTCTCCAAGGCAAAAAACGTGGCCCATATGGTATTGGAGGCATGTCGGAGCGCACAGCACGGGAAAAGCGCAAGAAACTCAAAGAAGACTACGAAAAAGGCTTGCTCAGCATTTCCGAGGTCGAATTTCAACGGCAGATGGCTGCCCTTACCCCACAGAACACTGCCCCATCCAATAAGCAGGCCACAATTACCGACATGTTCCGCAAACGAACTCGGCCTATCTCGATCTCATCTGATGATGAGGTAGAAATCTCCTCAGCTTCCCATGTTACTCCCGCTAAGCGCCATAAGGGCGACGGCAGCGAAGCTTCTTCCTCATCCAGAACTCCCATGGCCATTGATTTACGCCAAGAGGAAGAGGAGGAATTGTCTTCTGCATCATCAGCTGACGACTTGTCGGTGAATGAATCAGAACTCGAGGACGACATTTCCCCAGAGTTGCTTGAACAGGAAGCTCGTTTGAAGGACGGGGACACTGCTATTGATTCCATTGCTGTTGCCGACGAGATTGCCAGCTGGATTGACACAGTTTTGGATGACGCTGCTCCCCTCCATCCCTCCGAGCTTGGGTGTCTTGCAGCGGACAGCCTAAAAAAGGCCCGCAAGTTGAAGGACTTTCGGAGCACTGTCCTATTTGCTGCACTGGTGGATTTTTATCGCTGGATGCCGCGCATGGGACGTTTGTGTGCGGCGCTGCGAGTTTCCAAAAATCATGGCCGCGGGCCAGCGTTCCAGCGGGTTCTCTGTGCACAGGCCCGTTTCTTCGAGGCGAACGGGGCTCTCAAGCCAACTCATCAGGGAAATCGGGCAAAACAGTACGGCCTTCTTGACGACGAAGGATTTCATATGGGTGTGCAGAGGTGGCTCCGAACACTCGAAGTAGGGAAGGTGGGCAACAGTCCATGTAAGAAATCAAGTTCTAACAATGTTCTACCAGGTCAACCCAAAATTGTTGCAGAAGCATGTCAATGAAACCTTGCTCCCGTCGCTTTCACTGAAGAAAACTTCCATCTCCATCCGACAATGTCAGCGCTGGCTTTGGAAACTTGGTTACCGTCGCAAGCACCACACAAAAGGTGTTTATTGGGATGGGCACGAACGCAAAGACGTAAAGAAGCGGCGCAAGGAATATCTTGCAGAGCTCGAGGCCCTTGATCCGTTCCGAGCCAACTATGTGGAGCCAGATATGGCTGAAATTTTACTCGAGCTCGGCGATGAGGAACTCGAACATGTTATCATCGTTCATGATGAGTCCACAGTCCATTCGAACGAGTACCAAAATAACCAGTATTGGCTCAAAGCAGGCGAGCAGGTCCTTAAAAAGAAAGGCCGTGGTCGCCTGATCATGATTTCGGGTTTTTTGTGCGAGCGATACGGCCTCCTTGATCTAACGGAAGAACTCATCGCCGAAAATGAAAAATTGATCGAGGAACTTCGTCTGGCCTTCACTGCATCCACAACTGTCATTTACCCCGACGGCAAGGCAGGCGGCGATGCATATTGGAATATGGAACAAATGATTGTTCAAGTGAGCTGTGCATTTCTATCATGACAAATTTATCTGATTAAACCGACATAGCTTGCAAAGGCTATTCTTATAGCGCGTCGTCTATTTCCCAAGGCAATCATTCATTGGGTGTTCGACAATTCATCAGCGCATGGCAGTCTCGCAAAGGATGCATTAACTGCCACAAAGATGAATGTTAAACCTGGCGGTGCAGTCCCGGCAATGCGGGACACCATCATTCCACTCGACAATCCTCATGGCTATGGTGGCCAGCCACAGAAGATGATGTTCGACGAGAATCTCCCACATGATCACCCACATAAGCAGTTTGAAGGGCAGCCGAAAGGCATGAAGTTGATTCTGGCTGAGCGCGGCTATACAACCAACAACAAAGGTAAGCCACTGATCGGGGAATGCAAAGTGTGCAAGGCAGCAAAGGCACGTAAACCACACCTCGACGGCGCTTCTCCCGACGAAGAGCTAGGAATGTACAATGTTGATGATGGTGGTAATGACAGCGACGAGGAGGATGAGAGACCAGTTGATTGTTGCATGAGGCGTTTACTCTCACATCAACCGGATTTTGCGGGGGAGAAATCTCAGCTAGAACTGGTTAGCATCTTGATTCTTACACTGAGATTGGTCGACTCACCATGAAATACACAGCTTATTGAGGCCGCTCCAGGCATGGTCTGCCATTTCCTGCCAAAATTCCATCCGGAGATGAACCCGATCGAATATTTTTGGGCCTGGATCAAGCGCTACTTTCGTGAGCGGTCAAATGGTCAGTGGCAAAAATCCAAAGACCTTGTTGAAGAAGCTCTCCGTGCCTGTCCACTGCCCACCATTCGAAGATTTTTTCGACGTGCAGATCGGTATGCCAGTGTCTATCGCCATGGAGTTACAGGACCTGTCGCCGAGTTTGCTGTTAAAAGGTACCGGTCTCACCGCGGAGTGCAGAAGCGAGAGATAGAAGTGGCGGAGGCAGAGTGGAAGAAGAAAGTGAAAATGGGTATCATATAGGCCATGTTCCTACACACAAAAAAAGCAGTCTTCCAACCTCATCTTTCCTATACACAAAAAAAAAAAATTCCGCCCAAAATTTCGCCGTTTTGAACCCTAAATTAGGAGTACCTCCGATTCTTCTGAAATGAAGAATTTGCCTATAAACTACCCCCTAGTTCCTTCCAAATCTCAAATCTGGAAGGAATCTGATCAAAATTCCGGTGTGACATAAAGTTTTGGCTGCCACCATACATGTCATCACATCACGGTTCCGCTTTTGGCAGTAAACAAGTCAAAACTTTCAAGTCGCTATAACATTATGCCCTCATCTTGGGTTGGCCTGAAAACACCTGGAAACACTTAAAGTAACATGAAAGAACCCATCTTGTGCTTGATTAGTTGCTCAATAAAGATTTGACTTTTTCACCCTCAGAAAAGTGAAACAAACCCTAATGATGGCATCAGATTCCCATATCGGGTAGGGTTAGCGGTCACGTGCATTTCGGAGACGGCCGAGCGCCTGACCAGGGTTCGCTCACAGGGACCCAAGGGCATCTCTGAATGCAAGGGCGAACACATCTAGGACACTTCTAGATATGTTGAACTTGATCACGGCTAGGAAACCCACCAGGAGACAATTAATTTTTTTCGGACCTCGAAAAAAGTGAAACACCGTGGGAAAAAAATGAGTTTTTGTGCACAATCGCATTCTTTTGGCCGGTTTCGTGGCTCAGAAAATCAGGAAAAATTTACAAAAATTTCTGTGACTGTGAAAAACACGTGCAGAGAAGTGGTGACTTGCACTGTAATATATGGGTACTGGCAACCAGCCTAAATAAGTGTCTGTTTGCATATGTTTGGTCCTCCTGCCAAATGACTGATTTCGACGGCAAATCCACTCGTCGCGTCCGCCCCGCTGGTCACAATGCACCCAGACACAATCCGAACCACCCAAATCATTATCCATATGTATAGTAAGGTATCTACAGTAGCTAAGAATGTATTAGTGATTAAACAGCTATAGAAAATTCCGATTAATCTTGATCTCCATAACCTGCATCATCCTCCTCCTCTTCCGGCTCAACAATTTTTTCCTCGAGTTCTAATGGTTCGGGAACTTGATGTCCTAGCTGAGGAACCTCTCCGCTCTCCACTCGAGGCAACCAACGTCCCAAAGCGGCCACTATAACTTCGGCCTTCTGTGTCTTGTTAAGCTTGGATAGTGCCGGTCTTTTTGTCGGTCTCAAGCTCTCGGAGACGGTGCCATTTCAACTGGAGGTCGATTTGGGGCATGTGGATGTCCTTCAGCCCCGCGGAGCGTGAACTGCAAGATATAGCGCTAGAGGTTGGCCTATCGGGGCTTGTCGCAATGTGGGAGGAAGCCGGGGACACAGGAGTATTCTCTTTTCCCCGAGCAGGAGTACGCGACGTGGGACCAGAAAAGCGCGTATTGGACCCGAAGCAGTTGGCCAATTGGGCCTCGGATCTCCCTTTAGAACGCTTCCATCGTTTCCCCTCATTGGCCGTCCGCACAGGTGGCATGCAGAGATCAGGAAGCCGCAGGACGCGAGACGGACGTGAGACGCGACGCGTTTGATGGGTTATGTAATCGTGACACCGCTGTTTTCACAGGCATTTCTTTGGTCCGCTATAACACACTCAATATCCGCTCGTTTGGGGTAAACTAAAATGGAGGGTCCCTTTCAAGTCAATCTACAGGGAATTTCCCAGCCACATTTTGCGTCCTCGCCTCCAAAATCCTCATACAATTTGACACAAAAAAACTGAAATATTACTGAGGGCAAAAACAAAAATTCGGCCTGGGACATTCCCTTCATAATTCATTTCTAGGAGCATCTTTCATACAAAGTTTGGTCAAACCCTTCCTAGATGGACCGCTAGGGCGGACGGAAGGAATGTGGCATCATTTCTGTGTTTAGACACATTACATAAGCGCCGCCCAAATACGGACCATTGCCAGTACCCATAATATATCGTCCTCGCCGTGCCCTCACGTGTCGTCCAGAGAAGAGATCCCCCTCAATTTCCATACCCAGGCTGGGGCAGCACCGTGCCAGGCAGGAGAATGAATCTCATCGAGTTGCGTGAGTAGCGATTCGGCTGCTGCTGCGGAGGCTGAGGCGATCCCTGTCCGCCAGTGCCCACAGGCACCTGCGACATCGGCCTCCACGCGCTCTGCCTCGCCACCCTCTGCACCCCACCGTCCAGCCCTGGCACGGGCCCGCTGTCTGTCAGCCTCATGCCCTGCCCTCCACCACCTGCACCCATGCCTGCACCATTCCCGCTGCAGAACACAGGCGACACCGCCTTGGGCTCGTTGTACATCATCACAGGGCTGTTCCCGGTGATGAACGGGTTCGCGCTTCCTGGCGGCGTCTCCATGCTCGCTCGGTAGTTCTCCCTCAGTGGACGCGGTGGCGGCATACCTGCCCCCGACCCCAGACCCTTTGGCAGTGGCGCAGGTGCCTTGTACCCTGCATCCCCCACATGTCCACCACAGCGCTCTGCGGGCTCGGGATGAGGTGGTGCGCAGACAACCCAGGGTCGAAGCCCTCCTCGCTCGAGCGCGCCATGGAGGTCGTTGAAGACATGGGGTTGCTCCCGCTGCTCGCGGCGGTGTGGCACGACATGGCGAGTGGCATGGGGAGTATGAGAAGCGCGTTACTATTGTGCCGCACGCGTGGGGGCGACGCGTACCTGCCCACCGACACCAACTCGATCGTGGACGAGTCGACGCCCGACGGAGAGTGGAACTGGTCTGAGTTGGACGTGATCAAGTCCCGGTTGCTGTTCTCCCTGCGTCTCGTCGTCAGCCCCATCCACACCGGAAAAGAAATAAAGGGGGGAAAGACGCATTCTCGATTATAATGCTTGTCCGAATCCCGACTCTGCGTCCCGCTCTTCCACCTCCACCTCCTCTCGTGCTCAAACTCTGCCCAGCGCTTCATCACAATATGCGTCGAGTCAAACTCGCCCTCCTTGTCCCCCGTCTCCGCAATCTCCCCATCGACCTTGCGCGTCTGCCCCCACGAAAAGTTGTCAAAGTGCCAAAACGCGTACACGGGCAGGATGCCATTCCAGATGAGCAAGCTGAGGAGATAGATGATCATCCAGCCCATGTACGTCCACTTGCGCGAGGTGATGACGATGAGGATGCCTGGCAGCCCGAGCATGAACGCGAGGAGGACGAGGGAGACGGTGGTGTTGGTGTGGTGCGGGATGATCGACACGATGATGAGGTAGAGCGTGAACGAGATGGCCGCGGGCAGGACGAGCGTCCCTGCCAACTCCATGCCGACGGCGAACTGCATCGAGAAGTAGAATGTCCCACACAGGTCGCGCACCAGCACCAGCTCCGCAAGGTTATGGATCGTCGAATTGATCCAATGGTGGTGCTGTGACAGCAGCATGCGGAACGTGTCGGGGACCACAGTCTTGCAAACGGCCTGGGGACAAAACATGTTCTTGTACTTGGAGAAGGTCTTGATTGGGATAGTTGGTGGTGGTGAGCGAGTCGAGTGTAGTGTGCAGCCCCTCGACGGACTCGGAGTAGGTGGTGACGAGGCGGATGGTGTGCGCGAGGGGAAAGTTGAAGGGCTCGTAGTCCGTGGGCGGCTGTGGGACGATGTTGTCGAGTGGGAACGGGCATGGATTCTCGGCAAAGGTCCCCCCCAAGGTCGTAATTGTACCCATTAACCACAATGCTCCCCTTCCCAATATTCACATCCCCCACTGCGCCCCCATGGAATCGATTTGGCGGCGTCCCACACATGGCCTGTGTGAAGTCAAAGGTAATAAACCCAACAGCAGCCATGAGGGAGAGGATGATAGAGATCAGCCCCATCTTCTCGTGCCATGCGCGCTGCTGCTCCGGCGAGCGCAGGCCGCACGCGCACATTATGGGGGTGGGGACGAGGAAGGTGAGGAGATAGCAGTAGAGCATCCACGGGCCTTTGAGCCCGGGCGCGTAATCGCCGAGGCAGCCAGTTTTGCATTTTGAGGAAGCGGAGGTGTCAGGGGTGGGGTTGAGCGGGGCGGCGGCGGAGGGTGGCGCCGCGCTTGAAGAGGGTGAGGCCGGATTCATGTGTCGTTGGGGGCAGTTACCGGTGGCTGGAAGATTGGTAGGTTTTCCGACCATTCTCCTGGGTTGCCAAAAGGGGAAAAACGCGAAAAAGAAATCAAGAAAGGAAAGATCGTAGGAAGTTCAACGAAGCTCAGAGGATTGTGTGCAGAGCTCCAAGAGCAGTATCAGGGCCTACTTTATTGGGCTTTCACAGAGTATATAGTCCATAAATGAAGAGGAGCCATTGCTGTTTCAATGGTTTTATTTCCATTGGCTACTTTTTCTGTGATTCTAATCAGAAGTAGAGCGGGAATATGAGTCAAACAGGTGAGACGCAGGATATTGGTTTGTCCTGAAGCATGATTTGAGATCTAGGGATGTCCCTGTTGTCCACTAAGCTCCATTTGCAACATTTTAAACAGGTGAGTAAATGCTGATTTGATGTGTTAAAAACATGTTTTTTTCGTGTTTTTTGCGAGCGGTAGGAGAGTAACATACGGTAGAGGTTGCCTGATTTTTTTTTTAGGACCAGAGACCGGATATGTGGCCATTAGCAGTAGCGCGAAGGCACAGCGATGTTAAGTGTGATGTGACCGTAACATCACACTTAACACTCGGCCAGGGGACGGCTTTGCGATAGTCACTACCGTCGACGTAATTGGGCAATATTTTGGGACAGATGGGACTTCAGTCATGTCTTGTGCTCTCCCAAATATTTCCAGATTTTTCATACAATCAGTATGTGCTCAAACGACGTGCGGCTTCATGCGCCATCAGTGGCTGTGAGACATAACATGTTAAGTGGACCCAGCTGATCTGTCGGTAAACCGATTTAAGAAAAATTTATAAATATACGAGGATGGACAAAAGTGGATGACTTCCCGTAAGAATTAAATATTGATCTTCTTTTTTTTTTTTTTTTTTTTTTTTTTTTTTTTTTTTTTTTTTTTTTTTGGAGCGTTTGGGATAATGAAATTCAGTCTGAAGAAGCATTCCAAAGGTCATCCGCTGGGTCTACCAGATAAATCTAGTTAATGCCGGGGAAGTTGTCCAGGGAGGAAATGCCATTACGCACAAGTACCATAGTGTGGGACTCCAGCCGTAATAAATTTATCCTATCCCATTTCTTGGATCATTCAATGTCAATGGCTGTATACCCACTAAAACCCCCACTGTGTAAGTCCAATCGTCCGGCAGAGCAGCTTCATTCATTAGTAGACCACTCCATGTTCTTAGGACAAGATCTTTATTCAGCGCAAGATTACCAAATTTCATTTTATTGGTGAGGATTCGATCTCATCCTAGTGCGGAATTCACAGATTTCAGCCATCGGTTGTGAATCTCAACATCTGTAATGTTACGGTGTGGGTTCTTTAGAACCTTATCATTCCGGATGTTCCAGATTGTGTGCCAGGCTGTGGATACCAGAATGGCAAATAATCGTCCCATAGCAGGGATCAATTTCCCATTTGAGTGTTTAAATTTAACTAGGTTGCAACCCAAGATAAGTCCCCAGCTGAGGGGGGGCCAGTTTGAATATTTCATGGCCCAGAGGTCCTCGGTCAGTTGCCAAATTAATTTTGCCCCTGAGGCATCACATTCCATCGCAATGTGTTCAAGGCTCTCCGGGACACCACATGTCGGGCAGACTGCAATAGCTTCAAGATTGTCAATGTGTGTCCAGAAGTCACCGACTCTGAAAATGTTGTGAATCGACTTCCAAAATAATTCACGGTGAAGTCGTCTCAGATTTGTGGAACGTATAGATTTCCAAATCATTTCGTCGGTAGGAGTGTAATCAGAGACTTCATGCACGGAGCACCGGATACGATCTAAGTTGATAAATGTTGCCTTCCTGAATGGCTCTGAGTGTCTGCCCTTAATGACTTTTGTAAAGATTCGCTGTGAGCCTTGTGAGATTAGAATACCCGGGCAGCTGAACATCAAATCGATTTGGGTATCAACCTCCAGTGGAGGGTATGAATGAATGCCTGCGGTTACAGGGAAAGTAATCATTGTCTGCTTGAACTGTGTCCGTGCAACACGCTCATTCAGCGCTGCAAATACTGCTTTGAAGAGCAGGAAACTTGGGTCTAACATGTCATTTTCAGATTTTGTTCTCTCTTTAATCAAAGTTTTGAGCAGAAAGTCGGATGAAGAGCATAGTAGTAAGGGGGCATTGCATGGGATTTTCTGCAGCACTGTGAGGGTAGCCCCCAATATCCCTGATCTGAAGTTGATTTTTATGGTTGGATCGTCAAATGTGAGGTTCACAGTTGCATCCTCATTGAGCTCATCAGAAACAATTTTGAATCTTGCCATAATTTGAGGATCATACTGACCAGCACGCAGGACCTTGATATGTATAAAGGCTGTTATTTGATCAGGGACTGGCTCCAATCGGAGTTGTCATCGTGCCGGAATCTCCTTCATTGAATCATCCCCAGCGAAGATCCGCCAGCCCTTCTTGGTGCTGGCTAATCTGAAGTTTGGATCATAGGTCATTGGTTTATCAATTTCTATCTCTCCTTGGTTAGCTTCCAATTCGTCTGCTGTCAGTTTAAGCTCGTCACAAAGGTCAGCCGTTGGAGCTAGCGGATTCCACTTTGGCATTATACAGTCTATCAATGTCTGGGCGGTCTCGATGCATTTCCCAGGGTGTACACAATCAAGTTCATTTCAATCTCTGTTGCAAGATGGGCATCTACAGTTTTTACGGGCAATGCCACTACTAGGGTTGATTGTGTGTGGCCGTCTTGCCACCGTAGTTTTCCTCGTAGCTATTATGAGGGCGTCTTTGACCGTCCGAACCTCATGTTGGTTTCTGAGGCAAATTGCTGCATCTCGAAGGCAGGTATTTTTATAAGGTGGTTGGCGGATAGCAGGGTGCTTCCATATCGGCATCTCCAGTTGGACATCACGGTCAATTGAGAGTGCTGTAAATTTGAGGTTGAACTCCTGGGCTACAGATATCATACCCTTCAGGTCGTCAGGTATGCTGTCTGACCTGGGGATGGGGAAATGAATGTTGTTTAAGAAGATATTGAGGATTTGACCTGGCCTGATATTTAGGTAGCTAGTCTCCAGGTATTTTCTGAGAATGAAGTCAACAAAATAGCACCACAATGGTCGGTCGTCTCGTTGGATGAGATAGCATTGAAGATTCCAAAGATGAATCGCTTTGTTCCGAGAGGAGATATCCAGAATTCCTTTCCCTCCTTGATCAACTGGGAGGATCATTGTCTCCAGTGATACTCTGGCTGTTTTTCTGTCCCACAAGAAGGACCGTATCAATTTTTCAAGTGTGTCCTCAATGTCCTTTGGCATCCCTTGAACTCGGGTCGGGTATTGTGTTCGACCTCCAATTACCATACTAATGATGTGACGCTTCCCTTCCAGAGTCGGGTGTGTTGCTTGCCAGTGCATGAGATCGGTATTAATTTTTTCTAGGACAGAAGGCCATGGTGTGGTATAAGGGATGTTATTGCCGATCCATGCACCTAGCATGCGGCAGCTCTTGCCATCAGGCACAATTTTAATAGTTGGGTCGATGTCACCAATGGGGGAGTGACTGTTGATTCGTCTTTCTCCTATGACTTTCTGCCGATAGGAGGACCTCCCAAAAGGAAGGAGCACTGTTTTATGCTCATTGAATTTTGCAGTGGATGCAGCACACCAGAGGCGTAGAATGCTCCACAGAGTCTCCATGGAGTCAGTGGATTTCAGGTAGATTGTGGTGTCATCAGCGAAAAGTGATACCACTAAAGTCTTATTTGTTCCAGGAATGACTACTCCCTCAAGATCAGATTTCCGCAGTAGGCATGCAAGCGGTTCAATAGCCAGATTGAATAATAAGCAGGATAGGGGGTCCCCTTGCCTCACACCCCTGGTAACAACATATGGATCACTGAGTTCGCCATTGATCATCACTATAGTTTTGGCGTCAGTGTACAGACTTTGGATTATCTTTGAAAATTTGGGAGGGAATCGCATATGGTCTAGGACACGGAGAAGGTAATCATGATTAATTCGATCATAAGCCTTCTCTTTGTTAAGTGCTGAGCCGAGGGGATCGGAATTGCCGAGAAAGTCCGAAGGAAATATGTTGGAGTTAGTCACGGAGTTCCGAAGGGTCAGAAGGTCGTTCTCGCAAGCACTACAAACAAGAGTGTGCGACTACCCGGCTTGCGACCAAGGAGAGACAAGTCCAGAGATAATAACGGGAGGACGAGTAAGGATGCAGGAGGGCCGGAGGAGGCACGGAATATCCGATAGGTGGGAAGTCCGACTCAGGTTGCGTTGGAAAGGGAGAACACAATAACGTATATAATTATCAAACTGAAGAACAGAGCCTAAACTACTTAGCTTAAATACTAGTAAGCTAATTGTTTAGTGAAGTACAATAAGGTGTGAAGGATTAGTAAGTATTAGTCCATGGACAATAAGTCGTCAAGACAATCCTGTGAAGGATTCGTAAGTATAAGTCCGTGGACAATAAGTTGTCAAGACATCTTGTGAGCGATGAGTAAGTATTACTCCGTGGACAATAAGTGGATGTCCGGATAAACTCCGAGAGTGGAGTAAGGGAATATGAGTAAAAGGAATCCGCTTGGTAATTCCTCATCGCGTAATGTCCCTTGCGATGGATAGAAGTCCTCCTCGGAATTTCCGAAGGAAGTCCGATCAGAGCTCCGAGGTACTCCGAGATGCACAGATATAACACTCTTGGTCAAGGGCAATAAGTATACCGTCTTCTTCTGCGACTTCAGCATAGTTCAGCAGAAATTTCGCTAATTTGACCTGGTCTTCAATTTTCCGCCCTTTCATGAAGCCCGCTTGGTCCAGTTTTATCAAAGAAGGGGCAACATTCATTAGTCAAATAGAATAAGCCTTTGTCATAAGCTTGTAGTCTGTGTTCAACAGCGTAATTGGCCTGTAGTTGCTAATGAGACCTGTGTCTCCTTTTTTGAACACGGGGCATAACCATCCCATGTTGAAGTTGCATCCATCGGATAATCCAAACTGTCCAATGTCGCGGTATAAGTCTGCCAGGAATCCCAAAATGTTAAAAGCCCCGCCTGGCTTGTCTTTATATTTTTTGTATTCAATGTCCATAGCTTTGAAAAATTCGTATCGGATGCCATCTAGCCCCGGGGCTTTGCCATTGTTGGACAGTTTCAATGCATTTCGTATATCCTCTTCCATAAGATTCTTGTTCATTTCATTGTATTCATTTTGAGATAACCGTGCATCACACTTTTCAAGCACTTCCTCAGTGCACATCATTCGACCATAGTCGTCGTTGGGAACATCAACATATTGTGTTGCCTCATGGTAATCCCGGGCCATCTTAGCCATTCGCTTTGGGCGAGTTTCGAAGCAGGGCACAGTTGAATCATTATCTGTTGTCTTAAATTCATTTATAGTGTTCCTCAGGTGATACTCTTTGGTGGAACGAGTCCAATAGTCAGTCTTCAGGCTTTCACCTTCAATGTCGTACCGAGCCTCTGACTGGGCCTTCTGACGGTCAGCTTCTTCCCTAAGATAGGTTTCAATCTTTCCCTCTAGGTGCAGAATTGCGAGATGTTTGTCCTCAGTAGGCATATCTTCATCATTGATAACAAGGTGTTTCTGTGCCGTCCAGGTGCGGAGCTGGCGGGTTCTTCCTTTGACCAAGCGGGAGCATTTTTTGCCTTCTGCATTAAGGTCAATCTTGAATTTGTGCCAAAGGCTTTGGATGTTCTGCTGGGTTTGCCGCTCAGTGCGGTTCAACTCTTCCAGCTCCTCTGCGAGCTTCTTTGAACGGATAGAAATGTAGTTCATAAATCTTGGTGTTTTAAGGAGATAAATAGGTAAGTTCCAAATTCCTGGCCCATACTCCTCGTCTGGCCGGCATGTCAATTGGACAGAAATCAAATGGTGGTCACTGGCGATTAAACTAGGTTCAATTGACCAATTTCGATATTGTTTAAAATGGTCTACCGGTACATAGATCCGGTCAAGACGTGAACCAGATACATGTGTCTCATTCGTGGTTAAATTGGTGCGTTTTTGGAAGCAAGTGTATTCGTTCGCATCAGGAAATGTTGTACGCCAACCATCTTGCATGCAGAAGAGCACCTTCAGGCATACAAAGCTCAGAGGTACTGTCTCTTCCTTGTTTGATGTACGATCTTTAATGTCTTCAACAAAATTCCAGTCACCCAGTGTTTCAGTTGGAAATGGAAGTTCTGGATTTTCTAAGTAGCAATGCCATAATCGGCCCCACATCCTCTCTCTTTCCAGAGGGGCGTTTGGGGCGTAAATGTTCAGAATGTTTATTGTTTCTCCCCGATGTGATGGGATAACAAGCATGATTGCATGGCCCTCAATGAGGACATACTCTTTCACATTTTCCGTGTCAACATATTTTTTGTTGAGAAGGAAGCTGACTCCAGCTGTGGAGTTAGGTTTTATCGGGTGTCCAGAGTTAAACAGTTTGAACCATTTCCCGTAAATGTTGTTGAACTGGCTAGCGGCAATATGATCCATGTGTGATTCTTGCCAGGCAAAAACACCTATCCTCTTCTCGTCAACTACTCTCTTCATGTAATTGAGTTTGTGTCCTGTGCTGCTCATGGATTTATTTTTGTCTCTCCCATTTATATTTTGGGATGCAATTGTGACGTTCGAACGAGTGAACTTCGCTGAACGGTTAAGTTTCGGAGGTTTGTTCCTCTGTCTAATCTGTGCATTCAATTCTTCCCAATTTTCAGGGATAAGGTATTGCCTGTCTTTATTTTCTTGGCTTCTGTCTGATGTTACGTGCAGCGAGTCGATATTGGCATAATAAGTTTGCTCATTTAAAAGTTGTGCTGCAGTGTTAGAATTGTTGGCATGGGAGTCGTTATATGTTCCCTCTACATCTCCCATAATTATATCCGGAATTTTATTTGTACCATTCGCAATACGGCTGTTTGTGTTCCACAGATCGGGAGTCGCCGCAGTTGATATGGGCATCAACCATGGTGAATCATGGTCTGTGGTAGTCATATTTTGAAGGTCTGTAGGGGAACGTGGATGCTGCCCCTCGCCCGTCACTGTAGCAGTCAGAGCAGCAGAGCTGCTACAGAAGGGGCCGTGTGTTGGGTATAGGCCCCGGATCACCCCGACTCCTGCTGATTTCACTCTCTGAACTCGTAGCCGGCAGGCACTGATGAGAGGGTTCCTCATGATTTTCCAGCAAGCATGTCCGGCATCTAACCGTCCGATATCAGGATTTGTATGGCATCCCGCGGGACACTCAGGTCGCCCAATTCGCGAAGGAGAAGAATCTCGAGCACCTCACGCCGCTCCTTCAAAAGGGCGCGCTCATCGCGCAGAACCCCTCCGGCTTCGAATCGTTCGACATCCTCGACGATGCCGACCGCGACGTTATACGGCGGGAGACGACGCACAAAGTTGGTCGCTCTACTTTACGGTTATTTTGTGTTCGATCGCGGCCGCTGTCCAGTAAGTCTCCGACTCGGAATCGGTCTTCAGTTCACGTTGCTGACACTTCCACAGAGGATGGGACCAGACCGACTCTAATGGCGGTACGTATGCTGCGATCGTCGCGCAGTGCCCATCTAATATCTCGTCGCAGCAAACCTGAGTTTCCCCGACGAATTCGGGATCAGCACCGCCGACCCAGACCCAGTCAAGACCAGCCGGAACCAGTGGATCGACGGAGTCGTTAACGCTGCACCGTGTATCGCTACCTCTATGCTCGGTTGCTGGACCGCGGACCCATTGAACAATCTTCTTGGTCGTCGTGGAGCTATATTTATTTCCGCCTTTTTCTGTACGTTCTTTTTCTTCAAAAAAAAAACCTTGTCGGTATATTTGCTGAACTAGCGCCGAAGGCACTTTTTCTGTCATCGGCTTCGTCACCAGAATTCTCATGGGTATCGGTATGAGGCTGAAGGCCTCGACGGTTCCCGTGTTCTCCGCTGAGAACACAGCCGCGTCAATCCGAGGAGGCGCGTGCCTCCTCACAATCCACTCTCCCTTTCAATGCTTAACAAGTCCTTAAATGAATAATCAGGGCTCGTCATGTCTTAGCAGATGTGGACCGGTACGTTAGGTCTAGTACAGAATCCGTTCAACTGCAGTAACTTACTGCCGTCACGGCGTAGCATTCGGAATATTCCTCGGCTTCGTCGCCAACTTTATTCCTCGACATCGGCAAGCTCGCGTGGCGCTTCCAGCTCGGCTCCGCCTTCGTCCCCGCCGTGCCGCTGCTCATCGGGGTGTACTTCTGCCCGGAGTCTCCACGGTGCGCATCATACTTACTTACCTCACCAACCTCCAGTACTGCGGGAAGTTGCTGACGCGGAAATTGTGATTGTCGGGTGGCAGGTGGCTGATGAAGAAGGACCGCTACCCCGCGGCGTACGCCTCGCTGTGCCGCCTGCGCATGTCGGAGCTGCAGGCCGCGCGCGATCTGTACTATGTGCACTACCAGCTGATGGAGGAGTTCAAGGTCATGCGGGGCTCGAACTGCCTCCTGCGCTTTGCGGAGCTGTTCACCGTCCCGCGCGTGCATCGCGCGACTATTGCCAGGTCCGTCCGACATGCGTTGTTCTGGGATTTATTCATTCGCTCAATATATGCGTAGTTTCACCGTCATGATAGCGCAGCAGATGTGCGGCCAACGTGAGCGCGCATCTCCTCGGTCCCACTGGCATTGGCACATCCCCCCTAATCCCCTGTGTGCTTGCAGATCATCGCGTTCTACTCCTCGACGATCTTCCAAGAGGCGGGCTACGGCACCAAGATCGCCTTGCTCGCCTCCTTCGGCTTCGGCCTAGTGAACTTCGTCTTCGTCTTCCCCGCCGTCTGGGTACACGCGCCCCTTCCCTTTTTCGCAGGCAACCGGCACTAACGTTCGGATTATCATCACTGCAGACGATCGGCACCTTCGGGAGACGGAACCTCCTCCTGTCGAGGTTCCCGAACATGGCGTGGTCGCTGCTCGCCGCGGCCTGTGCTTCTTCATCCCCGCGAGCAACGCCGCGCGCGTGCCGTGCATCGCGCTGTTCATCTTTTGCGGCGTTCTACAGCCCCGGGGAGGGCCCCGTGCCGTTTACTGTCCGTTGATTTTTTTCCTACTGGGCGCATAATAACTAATAACGGGCGCTGCAGTACTCGGCCGAGGTGTTCCCGCTAGCGCACAGGGAGATGGGGATGAGCTGGTTCGTTCCGGAGCTTTCCCTTGGCGTAATATTGATTGCGATGCGTACAGAGACTAGTCGTGACCGTGAGAAAGAACGCGTCGCGTCGATTTCACGTGTTTCTTCTGGAGCTCCGTGCTCTCCGTGACCTTCCCCCGCCTGCTCGGCGCGCTCGGTAGTGTCGGCGCCTTCGGCTTCTACCCCGGTGCGCCTCCTTTCCTTTCTCTTCCCTTCCCGCAATTGCCAGCTCACTCACTCACTCATCGCGCTTCGCATGCAGGCTGCAACGTCGTCGTTTCTTTATGATCTTCTTCCTCGTCCCCGAGACGAAGCAGCGCACGCTCGAGGAGCTCGATTACGTGTTCTTCGTCCCGGTCACGACGCGCGCGCGCTACCAGCTGCACACGGCCCTCCCGCACTTCGTCCGGCGCTTCGTCCTGCGCCGCAGAGATGTCGTGCCCCCGCCGCTGTACAATTTTGACGAGGTCGAGTCGATTACTGTATGGAGATGGGCGCGAGGCGCGAGGCATTAGAAGCGTAAAGTAAATATACGAAAGAAATATTTTACA
This sequence comes from Mycena sp. CBHHK59/15, assembly GCA_029204085.1. NCBI lineage: Eukaryota > Fungi > Basidiomycota > Agaricomycetes > Agaricales > Mycenaceae > Mycena > Mycena sp. CBHHK59/15. The sequence continues at coordinate 100,681 of JARGXW010000130.1, forward strand.
ACTGTACCAAATCGTGACGATGTGCAATAAATTACCACAATTGGACGAGTGGTCACCGCAAAGCGCTGTTTTCCAAACGGCGACAAGCGAGCACAAATCGCTCATGCAAACGCTGAGACTCTGCGGTCTGGCGAGAACTGCAGCTCGAGCCCGTCTGAATGTGTCCCGCACCTCCGTGTTTTCCGCCTCCTTTCGGGTCCCTCCAACGCGCCGTCTGAATACCCCACCTCGCTATCGGTACTCGACGCTGGGCACGTCGTTCGCAGATCCCACCCGGCCGGACCTGTACTACCACCTCGTAGACCCGCCAACGCCCCTCTCGTCGTCCCTCCCCGCCTTCGCACTGTCGTTCCTGCCGCGCGCGCCGCCGTCGAGCGCCAGCAGCACCGTCGTCGGCTGGCTCCCAGCTGCGGTGACCGAAAGCGACGGCGAGGCGGGCCTCAACGATTTTCGCGAGAACCGTGCGTGTTCTCTGCGTAGATGCCCGGGCGCATACATCGTGACTGACATACCGCGCCAGCGCAGTTCCGGATCTTGCTCCACCAGGCCGTGCAGGCGGCCCTCAGGGACGGCGTCGACGACATCCAGATCAACGGCGCGGCGCAGGTCGGGAACGGGTGGATGCACGTCCATGGTGCGTCGCAATGCATACCAAGTTCCAGCTCTGCGCTGAATTGATATCCTTCGTTTCTGAATTCCAGACGACAGAAATATCCCGGCGCTCGGGCGAATCGGTGATCCCGACGACATAATCGCGTCTGTTCTCGTCCAAGACGGAAAGGTATGTCCATAAAACATTTCTATTTATAATTTATGAATCCGGTGCTCACTCGCGCCTTAGATATTACCGGAGACTTATCAAGGTGTGCTTTGAAGACGCTGCATGATGGTCGCACAAGTTCTGACTCTTGCTGTGCAGCCATGCCCGCGTATCGGATGTGCACCTCGGACGGGCTGACGCAGCTCACCCCTGGTTTAGCGCAAAAGCTTCTCGTAGTCCTCGAAGAGCGGGCACGATCCGAGCGCTCGGAGTCTACATGACCTTGATCAAAGCCACTATTATCGTATGCCATCCGTGGCACGCGACCCTCAGGGTTATTGTGAGCGTCTATCCTTCGTCACACCCCCAGTTGGCCATAATGCTAGAGCATGTCAAAAGTAATTTACTTAGAAGACGTTTTTCGTACTGGCGCATCTGTATTCTATTCTACTCGCAATTTTCACCCCTTCTCCGACTCTTGCGTGCGCGAAAGACTGTCCACGCTGTTACCTCAAATCTCAACGAGATCAACCGTCGAGCAAAGACTGAATCAAGAAATCATGTGTATTAGATATATGATACAGTGAAATGGAATCCAAAGATTGAGCATAAAATATGAGAAGCATAATGTATTGGAGAAATGCAAAAAGTCGTCTAGATCGTGATTTAAAGCTTCAGGTGTTCGTATAGAAGCTTCAACCGCCATATCGCGACTCGCGAGGCGACCTTGGTCCAAACAATCCGGGGCTGGCGCTATCCGGGACCAGGAGCGTGGCCTCTACTGATGGAGGCGTTGGCACCATATTGGGATCCGCTAAAAGAAAGCAAGATGAGAAAGGGTGCGTGCAGAAAAGTAAGGGAGGGATCCTACGTTGCCAGGTCGTCCACGATTGACGGGGGTCGGGGCCGGGGCCCGGAGGAGGGGGCGGAGGAACGGCGTCTTTCTTCTTCGGCTTGCGAGCGGCACGCTGCGGAACTGTCCTCCAACCAGGTTTCGCTTGAGGAAGTTCAGGCGGAGGAGGGGGAGGGGGGGGAGGATCCAGGGGAGGACCACCGGGGGCGCCCGGAGGTGGTTTCCTTATCAAATCAGATCAGATGCAGTGCTTAGATGGCGGAGGACAGCGACGCACCAGTCAGGCTCGAACTCCCCGCCAGGGCCGTACTTGGCTTTCATGCAAAGCAAGTAACCCATTTCGCTGAAGGAGCGTTAGCACTCGGGTCGATCAAGAAAAAGATAACAAGTACTGTTGCAGAGCACGCCTTTCCTCGCGTAGTTTACCCACTTCACCGAGTAGCATGCGAACCTCCGAAGCTAGGGCCTTACTGAAGTCGTCGAGATACTGCGATGAAAGTTTGCGGCCATTTCTACGAGCAGGAAATCAAAACTTACGCCTTGTACGTTGAAGTGCACCTGTTCTTGCGCAGTTTGACGAACTGCAGCAATGGTCTCCTCATGTTGCTTGGTGCAATCGGCACGCCAGCCTAAAGATTATGGCTCAGTATACAGGAAGGAAGTTCAACTCGCGGCCTTACTCTCCGACAGAGCATTCAAAAGTTCCCGTTGCTCTGCATTTTGCCTCGTGAGCTCTTCGATGACTTTTTCGATACCTGGGCCAAGAAATGAGTATGAAATTGGGGTTCCAAAGATGTGCACGTACCGGGTTTCGACTCAGCAAGAAGCCGCGCGTCCTCGGCTTTGGCTCGGTCCGCCTCCATATCGTCATGGATCTTTTGCACCATGTCCCGCAGTTCGATCCACTTGAATTCTTTGTTCTGTCTCCTGTCCTGCTTCTCGTTCCAGCGCTCCTCCATAAGCTGTTTCTTTCTCTCGCACGCGTCCCGCTGGTCTTGTATCAAGTTTGTGATATCCCCCAGCTGCGCTCTCGTCTCGCTGCTGTCCACCAGTGCCTGCCTCTCGCGTTCCCGAGCTTCGGCATCGTCGGTGACTCTCAACTGCTTCTCGTTCTCCAATTCTCCTCGAAGGGTCGCCAACTCCTCTTCTAGGGCTCGCACACGCGCTTCCTTCTCCTCCATCAACTGTGCCCGAGCAGCGTCGCGTTCTGCTTCCAGTTGCGCGCGCTCCGCAGCCATTGCTTCTCTTTCTCTTGCAAACTGTGCTCGTTCGGCCTCGACGGTATCTTTGATGGAAGCTGCAAGCAGGGAAGCAGCTTGTTCCGAAGCCGCTTGAACGGTGTGGATGGATGCCCCATCTCCCATGTCACCTATGTCGCCATGCAGAGTGGGTGGGCGAGGGGCGGCACCAGCGAGGCGGCCTTCCATATCCCGCCAAATCGCATCTTGCCGCTCCTTAGCTTCTTGTTCCCGCCTCTCCTCGCTCTCCATGAATAGACGCTCCCTGTCCTCCTCGTTTCGACGGAACTCTCTCTCGCGTTGATCCTCAGCGTCCTTAGCAATGTCAGCCACTTCTTGCAGGCGGTTCTCCACCTCCGCGAGACGCTCGAGACGTTCACGGTCCGCGTCTGCTTGAGTCAGATCGACAGGGAATGGGGTGACGGTGGGACGAGGCGAGTATCTGCTTGGGGACATCGGACGACCGGGTAGGGGCCGCACACCTTCTCCATACTCTGTGGCAGGAGGGGGCACGGGTCGAGTAGAAGGAGCCAACGGCACAGCATGCCCATCGTATTCAGGCTGGGCGGTTGGCGTGAGGGCCACACCATGCTCATCGTATGGTCGAGTTGACGGATCAAAGGGCCTTGCGGACGGCGCAGCTGTTCTTCCAGTTGGCGCGGCAGGAACACCGTCATCTGGGTATCCGTGAGGCGTCGTTGGCTGACCTGGAGGGGGGGTAATATATGGTCGAGTTGACGGAGCAAAGGGCCTTGCGGACGGCGCAGCTGTTCTTCCAGTTGGCGCGGCAGGAACACCCTCATCTGGGTATCCGTGAGGCGCCGTTGGCTGACCTGGAGGGGGGGTAATAGGCCGCCCGGCTGCATCAAATACGGACCGTCCGAGAGGATACACGGGTTGACCGGATGATGGGTCATATGCGGGAGTTATCGGCCTTCCATGCGAGTCGTAGTACAAGGGCTCGTGTCCCTCAGGAATCCGTACAGTCGTCGGAACACCGGGGGGCCGTCTATCCCCTTCAAACACTGTTCCAGGAACTGGCCGACGACCAGAGACAGTGCCGGGGGATGGAACTGGCAGCGGCGCGTCACCCTCCACACGATATTGCGACGGCCTTGGACTATAGCTTTCAGGGCGGTTCCCGCCTGATGTGCCAATTCGGGTTCAGGACTTTTTGTATATTGCCAAAGAAAAGAAAAGAAAAGAAAACTGACCGCGATGCGAGCTCCTTCTCGTAAAAGGAGCACCTTGCTCAGGATAATCGGCAACGTGCTCAGGATAATCGGCAACGTGCTCAGGATAATCGGCAACTTGAGTCGGAGCGCGACCACTTGGAACAGTGATGATATGAGGAGGCATATCGACGCGATGTGGGTCTGATTCAGTGCCATGTCTTGAACGGCGCCCACCGGGAGATCGAGATGGTGAATATGAACGAGTCCTATGTCTTCTGGAACGTCCATGGGTTCTGGGAGAAACTGAACGATCCGAGTAGGCGCTGGGGTGTCTTCTCGAGCGGTGGTCCCTAGGAGAACGTGAGCGATCGGAGCGGCTTCTGCTTCTGTGAGTTGCTGTTCTGGTGTGATGACGATGGGGGGGAGAGCGAGAACGGCTGATGTACGTGGGAGAACGAGAGTGGCGGCGAGGAGAGTGACGGGAATGTGTTCGGCCAGTATCTCCCACAATAATGGGTTGGGATGGGGCATATGATGGATAATGGCGAGGAGACCTAGATCTAGTACGCCTAGGAGATCTAGAGCGTCGACTGTGTCGAGAACGTGAAGTCCTCACTATCATGGGGGAATGCGGGCGTGAGTGCGAGCGCGAACGCGAACGCGAACGGCTATGCGGACGATCATATACATGGCTTGGGCCTCCCGTCGGGATGATTATAGGAGGAGTGTGTCCATATCGCGAGTGAGAGCGGGAGCGACGCCTGGAAGACGGACGCCGTTCGTAAATCCTCGGTGAATGTGAGCGCGATCGCGATCGGCCACGACGAGATTGAGTCATAATTACCGGTGGTGTGTGACGCCCTGAATCGCCCTGGATGATAACTGGTTGAGTTGGTGCACCGTAAGTGGGCTGAGCGGGAGGCACAATGATAGGAGGAGTATGATATCGACTGTGGGAACGGGAACGGGAACGGGAACGGGAACGGCTTCCACGACGCGAATGCACATACATAGGGCCGCCGCTTGGTGGCATCGTCGGAAGCATACCAGGCGGCTGAACCACAGTAACGCCCGGTTGTGGTGAACGTGAATGTCTACGTCCACGAGAAGATCGGGAACGAGACCTGCGACTTCCTGCTATAATCACTGGGGTGGGGCTCCTTCGTGAGCGACGGGAGCTCGAGGACCGAGAACGGGACCGGGATCGAGAGCGGGAACGATGCGTGCCAGCAACCACAATGGGGACCGATGGTTGAGGCATGTATGTCGGCTGCATAGACATAGGCATTCCCGGGCCCATCGGGCCCATCGGGATTGGTTGCTGCGGCGGCTGATTGATGACAATGGTCTGCGGGGGTTGAGGCTGCTGAGGCTGCGAATGCTGGAACCCGGATCCACTAGGTGCGACAACCATAGGAGTAGGGGCATATTGACTGCCTGACGGCGGTTGGATGATAATTGGCCGTTCACTCGAACCGGAACTGCTTCTACTCCTGCTGTCCCTGTGCCTACGACGCCGTCTGCGCCTGCTACTGCCATCGCTGCTGCTCCTACTACTGCTGGCGGGACTCATTGGAACGGGGACCACGGCTGGATCTACCATTGGGGAGTGCTGCGGGGGATAAAAGGGAACGACGGGCGGTTCCTGCGGGTAATAGGGTTGCGGTTGCGGCATGGGCATCATGGCAGGATGCCCGTCCATAGGTATAACAGGCGCGGGTCCAGGTCGGTGATATAGCATGGGGCCAGGCATGTTCGGAGGAATAAACGGCATGTTCGCGTCTGGAGGAATAAAAGGCCGCCTTTGTCTGTCATCATCAGGAATGACGGGGCCAAAAGCTTGGGGCTGGAATCCAGGTGGAGGTTGCCATTGGCCTTGCGGAATGACAGGGGGGATAACAACGGGGGGGCCGTCACTGCCTTCCGAAGAGCTTGAGTCACTGCTATCTGGGGGACCCGGTGCACCTAAGGAGTGTTCAAAACAAAAACTAGGAGTGAAAGAGAAGGAAGTTACCTTGAGCCGGAATGCGTTGTATGTCATCTCTCAGCTGATCAACCCGCGCAACAACTCCACGAAGCTCCGCTTGACGATCGTGAACGTCGCGCTCCAGCCATTCATTCAAGCCTCTCATATATCTCATGAGCTCCCGCTGTTGGTCTACAGTAGCAAGCTGGGCCAATCGATTTTCCTAGTGGCCGCTTGATCAATTGGGACGGAAAGATGGTTGACAAATGTATTACCCTAAGGATGTCCATTAGAGAGTCGAACACGGGCGGCAATTGAGCAACCGTCTAATTGAAGAGACAGTCAGTTGTTTGAACAACTCCACTCGATGCACTTACGGGGCCAGCGGGTACAGGTATGTAGATAGGAGGTGGGCCAGCAGGCCCTGTCGCAGCAGGGGCAGTGGACGCCACTGGCGGTCGGCGAGGGGGGGTCTGTCGCCGAACAATGAATTGGAGTAGCCGAAAAATATGACATCCACGTACTGCTGCGGGTGGTGCTGGTCGGTACCAACTCGTACCCATTCCTGGATCTCGTCCACCTAACCGCTCAGGCGCAGTCCCTGGGCGATCGTGGAGATTTGTAGGCTTACGAAGCGGTTTAAATAATGAATATATAAATGCAATGGAATGCATACCAATACTGGTTCAGCAGGTGGGCGAGGTGGTCCCGCTTCAAAGGCAGCTTCAGTATTATTAGTCTTTAATAAAATCAAAATCGTGCTTACGTCGTCTGACAGGAGCGGTATCTTGTTGGGAAACAAAAGTGTCGGGTTCGGAGCGTCCTGGACCAGAAGGGGTGAAACCTGTCCCAGAAAAATAGCGGTCTTGCGGTCTGGGGTCTTGCTGTCTGCGCGGTCTGGGGTCTCGTAGGATTCCCTGGACTCTCGGAGGCACGGTGAAGGCACGCTGGGGAGCCTCACCGACAGTAACATCCACTCCGCTTCGTGGGCGAATGCCGCGCGCCTCGACATTATATGTGAATGGGACAACATCCGGAGGTCGTTCGGCAGGCTCCAAAGGTATTCCGCTGCCCGCGCTAGAAAGTAAATCATCCAGTTGTTGCGCGAACGAGCGACCAGCGGCAGGCGTAGGCACCGGCATCCCGATCGGCACTTCGGGAATTTCGGGTGCAGGCCGACGGAAGATGCTGCTCCAGACGCTGATACCAGACGAAGAACCTGAGTCGGATGGTTCACGGCCACGGTCATCACGTTCGGGCGCAGGTGGGAGTGGGATGGTGTCTATTACAGGTGATTCGCGTCTCGGTGGCTCTCGAGGTTGATCAATAATAGACTGCAGCAAATCCTCGATGCGCTGCATTCTGTCATTCAACTCCGTGTCGCGAGGAACGTGATGTTCACGGAGCCAATCAAGGGAGTGGTTGGTCGAGAACTGTGCCTGCCACAACGCATCCACAGTGCCTCTGATGCCTTCCAAGATGGGAAGGTAATTCGTTGGTCGCACGGTGGATCCGGAGGAAGTCGAGGACGACAACGGTGATGAGGAAGAAGACGACGAAGGAGAGGGCGAAGGAGGCGGGAACGGACGGCCAGACGATTCTGAGCTCCCTGGCAGAGGACTTGACGTCGAATAGCGGTAGGATGAGGGCAAAGAATAATCAGGTGTTGATTCTGCATCCAGGTCCCGAGGTAATTCTGGATAAGGAGAATCGGGAAGGGGTGATTCCAAGAAATCGTCGGAATAATGAGAGGACAGGAACGACATGCTGCTAGCGTTACTCGAGGAGCGCGAAAGTCCTCCAGTGTAAGACATCGGGGGTTCAAGAAGACCAGGACTGGGGGGAGCGCGCTCCGGAACAGAAGGCGGTGCGCGCGCGGGCATATGAACGGGGACGGGAGTCACAGTCCCGGTGCGAGAAGTAGGCCGGTGTAAGAAATCCGCGAGGTCGCGCAATTCATCTCTGAGCAATCGCACATTGTCAGCGATGTCTTGATTCTCTTCGCCTCGAAGATCAGCAAGTCGGCGCAGTTCATCTGCCAAATTCTGCAGAGAAACACCTTGCGGGCTCGCAGGACGCTCAGACGGCACCGTTTCGAGGACTGATCGTATTGAAGGCGCCGCACCGCGCGGCGTGGAGATGCTGAGGCTGATGGATGCTTCCGGGGTTCGCATGCTAGGAGTTGACGGCGCTGCGATAGATGGCTGGAGAGATAAGGGATAAGATCAATACAGATAAAATTGCTTGCTGGAAAGATACGCACCGTTCCGCGACTAGGACGAGGCGTACTCAGTAGGCTCGTGGTCGACGGCTCCTCGAGCGGCTCCGACTCGGGTAATGACCGGGAGTCAAATATTGATGAGTGCATAGACGATTCGGACAGGAATGACGACGACGTCAGCACGGACAGCGTTCTCCCAAGGGACGACGACGACTCGCTGGGGAACAGTCCCGAGGGCGTCGACACGTCCGAGAGGCTCGACGAGGGCAGAGGCGACGGTGGTGGCAGGCTCGGGGTCGACGGCAGAGAGCGCGGGATAGTACTCATACGATCGTAGGACGAGACCGACTCTGTCGGGCGCAAAAACGACGTCTCCCCCGAGGTATCGGGCGCCTCCTGCAACGCGACGGAGCCGACCGATGGCGAGGCGCCGAGGATTGACGACTCGTACGTCCCGCTCGAGGCGCGGCCCCAGCTGCGCAGGCTTGACAGCGCGCGGGAGAGGGGCGTGAGGTTCGACGAGGACGTGAGGGACGTCTCAGTGATGCTTGGACTAAACTCAGACGGTGCGACTATCACCGTCGATGGCGATTCCGAGCGAATCGGCGAGGGGTTCGAGACAGACGCCGACGACGCTGAGGAAATGCCCAACGACATAGGCGTGGCGACCTCGGAGGAGTCTTCCGAGGAATCCAAAGGCGACGGAGGTGGGAAGGGCGATGGCAAAGCGAGCGAGCTGCTACTGCCGGAAGACAGGATCGACGACACATCCGACACTGACACCGAGGACGAGCTCAACGTCGGGGACTGTTCAGAAACCATCGACGGTGGGAGAGGCGGATACTCGGACGCGGTCGAGGGAGACAGGGGCGGGTAACTCACCGAAGACACCGACGACGGAGGAAGAGGCGGGTAGTGATCCGACGACACCGTCGATGGGGGAAGTGGCGGATAATCCGACACGGTCGACGGCGGGAGCGGCGGATAGCGCGTCGACACCGACGACTCGGAGCTGATGGTCGGCACTAGCGACGGGACACGCGATAGAGTGCTCTTGGCGTCCTCGGTCTCGGAAGGGAGCACGCTTGGCGCAGGCCGCGGCGTCCCCATTTCAGAGGGTATGTCTCCAATGTCACTCGACTCCGGGGCCGTCTGGTAGGCTGACTCCGACGGGATGGTGGGCAGCGAGGCATACGACGAGTGTGAAGACGGGGTATGGGCGGTAGTGTACTCCGAGTCCGATGAAGTCGCCTGTGAAGCCGTAATGAACTGATTGCTGGACGCAGAAGATGAGGGCGGCGCAGATGAAGAGGAAGACGATGAGGGCGGCGGAGATGCAGAGGAAGACGACGAGGGCGGAGAGGAAGGTGACGAAGTCGAAGGGGGCGTCCACCCGGTCGACGTCGTGCGCGTTGTGACGTCCGACAAGTCAGACGACGGACAGATATCATACCCAGTCTGGTTCGAGTAACTCCTCGGCGTGAAGCCGCTCCCAGTCCCACTCGGCCCAGCACTATCCGACGGCTCGGTCCCGTCCCCGCTCTCCGACTCGGTGTTCTCCTTATCCTCCGACCCCTCCGATTGCGTCCGTGGGTAGCTTGACGACGTCGTCCGGCTGCCCACGAGCCCGAGCCCCGGGCGGCGGCGCACCTCCCGCGCGCGTGACAGCGGTGTGCGCGACGGCGACGAGCCCGACGTGTAGCTGTATGACGAGTACTCGCTCGAGTAGCCCGTCGAGCCCGAGTAGTCGCTATGCGAGTCGCCGAGCACGCTCGCGCTACCCGTGCCGCGGAATGACACCGTGCTCGGGACGCCGTTGAACGTGCCCGTCCCGCTCGTGAACGTACCCGTCGTCGCCGTAAATGTACCCGTCGCACTAGTAAACGTGCCTGTACGGAGCCCAACGCTCTGCGAGTACAGCGTTCCGCTGGGCCGCGAGCCTGTCCCCCTGCTGCTGCTCGAAGCGGACGGCGGCGCGGACCCAGCTGACACGAACACGTCGTCTGTGTCTGACGCCGCGCTACTGCGGAATCCGTCGTCGAGGTCTGTCATCGACCCGCGGCGCGCGCCGAGCCTGCGGGGGCCCGCGATGACGCGGCGGTCGCCCGGGTATACGTAGCCGTCGCTCGAGATGACCGTGTCGTCGACGGTGCCGGTGTGGTGCGACGACACGAGCGACGTGCGCCGGCGCGGGCTCCACGTCGTGCGCGTCTGCGAATTCGTGAATGTGTCCGTGTTGGTAAACGTTATGGTGCGGTTGTACGAGGAAGAGGGGCGGGACGACGACGAGCCCGCCTGTGAGCCAGCCATGTCGGGGATGTCGCTGAGCGGTGGGACGAACACAGTCGAGCGCGATCCTGTACTGCTCGCGCTGCTCTTGCTTGCACGGCTGTCGACAGACAGGATCGTCCGGATGCTCTCTGACCGTGCAATGGCCGAGCCCGCACTCGAGTCGGACGAAGCAGATGACTCCGCGAGCGTCCGCGGGCGATGCACCGCTTCCCTACACAAGGCAAACCGTCTATTACCGCAAGAAAAAGAACGAGGAAAAAACACACCAGATACGATTGACCCACTTCTGCCGCTCGAGCAGGCTCTCCGCTGCGAGGCGCTCAACACCGTCTTCATATATCATCTGGAACGGGACGAGCATGTCCATGAGCGCGTCCATCCCAGGCTCGCTGGTGCTTTGCAGGCGTGCGGCAATGCTCCCGACGTCGTCGCGCGCGCTCGGGTGTGTGGGGCTCGGCATCGACTGCACGGCGGTGCAGTTGACGAGGTCCAGGCCGACGATACCGCGCCCGCCGCCCGGCGCGAGCCAGGAGAGCAAGAGGAGGTGCGGATACAGGAGGGCCTGGCAACGCTGCCAGCGGTACGGCGGCGCCGCATGTACATTAAGGAACCAGAGAAGGCCGATATGCAGCGGCTGGATGAGCGTTGACGTTCATATTCATCCCAGGACAGGCGGCAATTATGGCAAGAGGAAGCATAACGAAGGAGAAAGAGATAAGATCGAAGTCAGCGTGGGAACAGGCACAATGCGAACACGTGACATACCGCTTCGTTGCTCTGCGCATAAGCGCTCAGCTCAGCGACGTCGAAGCCAGGCGGCAGTCCTCCGCTGCCCGTCGCGCCGCTGCTGCGCAAACTGGCGCTCGGCGTCCGCGCGCTGCGCTGGCTCGCGGCGTCGTCGGGGCGCGCGCGGCGCCTCATGCCAAACAGGCCGCCCTCTGTGTCTTGAGGCGGGTTCGGGAGTGGGAGGGCAGGCAGGGGCGGCGACGCGGACGATGCGGACGGCGACTTGCCCACGGCGCGCGAGGGCGTGCGCTCCTTCCACAGTGCGACGATGTTACGCACGGATGCGAGTGGCGAGCGCGGCGAGCTCTGCGGGCGGCGCAACGTCGAGGGGGGCGTCGCGCGCGCGGGCGTCGTCGTCGTCGGGGGCATCGTCGTGGTGTTCGTGTTCGTGTTAGTATTGCTTGCGGTCGTGAATGTGTACGTGTTAGTGTTCGTGAACGTATTGGGGTTAGTATTCGTGAACGTGCTAGGGCTCGTGTAGCTGTGAGAGGTCGTGTAGCTAGGGCTCGTGTACCCGTACGACGTGTTAGTGCGCGTGTCGGGGCTCGTGCGGCCCGATCCGCTCGTACCCATCGGCGGCTGCGAGAGGAGGGTCGACATGGAGGGCCGGGTACGCGTCGGTGAGAGGGGTGTCATGCCCGTGCCCGTCGCGGTGGTGCCCGTCCTAGATTTGGTGGGCGAAGAGGGACGAGAGCCAAACGTGCTGCCATATCCGTAACCACTGCTTCCGCCCCCAGACAGGTCCGCCATAGAGTGCGCGGGCGTAAAGTACGGGCTGGGAGAGCGCGCGGAGGGCGTGGAGGCGCCGCGTGAGTGGCCTACCATTGGAGCGGACTCGAAGACGGCGATGAGCTCCGTGGCGCGGCCCGGAGGAGGTAAATCGCGCTCGATAATTGGAGAAGGCTCTGTCGAAGAGCGTGAGTGCTGAGAAGGCGAGCCGAGGAATGCGGATCGGCGGAAAGCATCGGGAGTGGGATTGGCGGGGCGACCGGCTGGAAAGACAGCCGAGGAGGGACGCGACTCTTCTGTGCGCTCTGTAATCCTGCTGAGGCGTATGCGAGGGTCTACGTGTGTGGTAGGAGGTGGGGACGTCAACGAGGGAAGGGAGACAAAGGAGGGCGAGCCGGTGTAGGATGAGGAGGAATGCGATGCGGATGAAGGCTGGTGCGAAGACCAGTTGGTTAGTACATTTTCTGTATCATCGAGTTCGTCGTCGAGGTCGTTGAGGGACGCCTCTACTTCCTCGAGAGAGTTGCTGTCGGTGTAGGAGTCTGTGTCTTGCGATGGCGAGGCGGTGGTGCGTCGCATGTGCGACGCGTCTGTGTCTGGCCAAGTCAGCAAGGAGCGAGGGGAACAAGGGGAACATACCTGTGAACGTTGCCGTCCCATATGTGGGAGACCAGGGATCGTCTGTGCTGCTCATTGCACCGACGGAGGCAAGACGAACGGTGGTCAAAACAAGGTCAAAGGTCAAACAAACACCTCACGTGACCGTCGCGTCTCGTAACGTGGCACTGGTCACGTAACTCAGGCACGCATCGCACTGCCACCTCCCCTCACGCTTGACATGCAGCAGCTTTGCTCTTGAGGATAAGAAGCAGGATAAATTGTTAGCCCAGCTATGTCCCCTTTCGGAACGTTCCGGGTTGTAGCCTAAGAATACATCCGGCCCAATATGTACTCTAAACTACGCCAATACCCAAATACCTTCGACGAGCTGACCACATTTAAGGCTGTAGATCTAAGCACCTGGATATCAGCACCAGCTTCACAGAATCCTGGGACTATAGCAGCGCAGAAAATAGCATAGTCAAAGCAATTAGATTAGATTATGTTCGTGGTTGGTGAGAAGATGGCGGACGGCGCAGTGGCAGGCAGGCAAAAATCTTGAACATCTGGGACGTGAACTTGGCTATGTTGCATACAGTATCCCTTCTGAATATGATTGTCTTCAGAGTTTCTGTCACATTTGCAGCATTAACTGTCACTACTGCTGGAACTTTCATAGACATTGCCATGCGAAACGTGTTCCTCTTATGCACGAGGATGGCGTCTTGATTGCAAAAGAAAATGGCATGTTCCACAGTCTCAACATTCACGCATCCAAAGCAACAGAGACACAATGGCCTTTCAACACTCCAATAATATCGGCTGTTATACCGTAGGCTCTCGATAGCTAGGCAATGTTGACTGAGTAGAAGTCGTGTCAGAGCTCTCCGATGATCAGCATTCGGCAGCAGGGTTAAATAGTGCCGCAGAAATATTGTTACTGCACGAGGCGGGTCGTTTTCAAAAGGTTCACAACGTCCATGGAGTAGATACAGGCGCATAGAACTGTTGACCGCCAGGTCCAAGCTCCTCATGGCAGAGGAATATATCTGTTTGCAGACCAAGTCACACCCATCCATCGTTAGCATCTCCGCGCTCGGAAGTATAACAGGAAACGGCAAATTTGAGAGAGCATAGACAACATCCATCCAATAACCCGGGCAGTCACTTTGAAATAGATTGTATGAATCAGCCAGCGCAAGCCATGCGTAATGTGTCTTTTCCAGTCCCACCACATAGCGGACATAGTGTATCATTAGAATTAGTCGTCTGTAGCGTAACGGTAGTTGTCCCAGCTCTGTGAATAGCGGCGCACAGATGGAATGAGAACCCAAGCCCAGTAGCCTTCGCAGAAAGGTCTTCTGGACTTTTTCGAGTTCCACAAGAGCAACAGGATCCACATCGATAATAACATCAGCCCCACTGATCAGATGGGGGTCTACACAGGCTGTATAGAGCACGCGTCCCTCTTTTGGCGGTAGATCTCGAACCCAGGCTTCCACTCCCAGTACAGTAAAGCAACAAGTGCACGCCGTTTGGGCCTTAGCAGCATAATGAGCAGCGAAAATATTCCTATTATTAGATTGAAAGGTAACCCCAACATAGCAGAACTCGTCTTTATAGCCCACAATTAGCCCATTCAGAGTGAACACAGGAATATCCGAGTGCAACTTGAGTGATGCATACACGCCTAGACGATCGAAACTCGGAAACCAGCGGGTTTGATCAATCAGCAATATCTAGTTATTGATCTGTGGTTTCCCGGCGCCAACCTGTGGATTCTGTGCGCCAAGTAACTCACTGGAAACTGAGAATGGCTCACTGCCGCCCACCTCTGGAATTCAGTCATCCATCAAAAGCCCATCAAGCCTAGGCCATCACTGCATCAGCCCACTCGGCATATCTTGCAGCAGTACTTCAAACTTTTTTTTTCCGATCTTTCCTTCCTTCCCGTTGTCCTCCCCCCATGCTGCACACCCTCCCTTTTCTCTTCCTTTCACGAATCTGGCTCTATGTCCTCTGCCTGTGGTCTGCCAACCTCTGTAGCTCCGAGCCCGGGTCCCGCCTTCACCCCCCCTCCAAAACCCCACTCCCCAGCAACAAGTCGACACCTCAGGCTGTACCACTGCCATGCAGACATCTCCTCCCATCCATATTTGTCACAAGCAGTAGTACTGCTAAGTACATTGCTGTAAATGCCCACTAGCTTCTGTAATACCACCACATTCCAAACAAAAAATGTGCACGGGAATAATCTATTAAAAATAAGAATAAAAAGGCCCTCTGAGGTGCTCACTGTGCACAGTGATCTGCACCAGGTTGGCGCCCGAAAACCAATGATTGATCAAACCCGCTGGTTTCCGGGTTTCGATCATCTAGGCGTGTATGGGCTAGGTTCCTACCCAGCCGCGGTTCCGAGGTTCACAATAGGTTTTTAATTGAATAGTGGCACGGAGATATCGGACCGTATGACGAAAGTGATATTAAGTGACAGAAGGTTGTGAACAGGTACCCACACCGGAAATAAGTACCAGTAGGCCCGCTCTGTGGCAGAGCCCATGTATCAGTGTTCAGTACTGAATGCTTGAGCTTTGGTTTTCCAGAGGAAATTTTATGGTCTTCTCAATATAAAGGAAAGGACCCTATGTTCATTTTCCGTGTCCTTTGGGGATAGAAAAAACAAAACTTAGGCAAAATATTAGGTGGCCGAGTTTGAGCAAATATCTGAATTCAGTGATACTCATGTAAATGCAAAAATGTTACAGTGCTATGTGCAGATGCAGAGCCAGCATCAGATGGTCTCACATCCCGTCCTTTGTCCATTCACATACAATGAGCCCAAAGTAACATTGTTGTCAGGGAGGTGGTATCTAATAGAAAGGGTAGTCAATAAGGGTAGAATTGAATGAAAATTGAACTGACTTCAGCTTGAGCTCAGCAGGCCCAGGTCAGCGGAAACAATGATAAGCCCTCTAGTAAGGGTCCATCAGGATGTAGGTGCAGGAGGTCAAAGGGGTGGTACGAATGAGCCCGAGTCCCATCATTGCAATGGTTGATGAGTAGCGAGCGGCAGTGTCGTTGACGACAGGGAGCACACGGCTGTGGCTGGAGGTCCATCAAAGGAGGGCACAGGCACGTGGTGCGAAGGATCCAGAAGTCTGCTGTTGGTGTGCATCCTCTTTGCCACGAGGGAGAAACACGAGGAGGGTGGGGGTTGTCTCGGTGAGGAACGAGGAGAGGAGAGGAGGGAGGCACTGCAAAACGACAGCATATGAGCATGCCGTACGCACCTGTGCCCCTGCCCACATCTCACAAATCACCGTGCCCATGGGCCCCATACTCACCATCACACCCCACCCTCTCCTCCCGGCACTCCTTCCTACACCAATCAAACACGCTCGACTGCCCTCCTCCCGTAGCACAAGCGCTGCAAGGAACCTCCTGCCACAGGCTTGGAGTCTCTGCAAAGAGTGAGCAAGGAGGATGAGGGAGGAAGGGAAGGAGAAGGAGACGCTGCAGAGGTGACAGATGTCAGCCAAACAACAGGATGTGACGATGCACAGCGCACTTGTATTGATCCCTGCTCCACCCACTCTCACCCACTCTGTACCCACAAACTCCATCTGGGCACCATTGAGCCCATCCAACACTGCCCTCTCGTAGCGTGAACAAAGACGCCGCCCTCACAGTATGAGTATCCTCGCGGTGCTCAACAGTGTGTTTACTGCAAAGATCCGTGCAAGAGCAACACCATGGGTCGTCCCCCAAACTCGCACCTTCCTCACGCCGTTGATGGCGGTGTTGAGAGCTGCGAGCAACATGGGTGAGTAAGTGAACTGATATTGGCAATGGTCACGATATACAATTGTCATCGATGGGTTACCATCGCATGTCGATGTCAGGCAGTGAGATGCCACTTGAGGCAGGGTGGGGGCAACAGATCGCAGAGCTTCGTGGATTGTCGCCAGTGGCGACAAAGGTTTCGGAGAACACAATAGCCAATAGCTGATCCGGTGACAGCCGACCCACGGTTTGCCGTTTGTGTTTTGGAAATGAACCGCATAGCTCTCGCCTGAGGAGAATAGGCATGGTGATGAAAAAGCAGGGCAGCTCGAAGGGACATCGGGATCTGCAGCAGCATAGGCCATTTATGACAACTAAATAGACAACAAGGTGTCTCAGTTTATTATCAGAAATTAAAGTGAGACACAAGGGAGACATCGCACATGACATATCCGAAATAAGTCAAGCAAATCTCCATATGGTCGGCCAAATCTCCATATGGGATGGTCACAACAGTAACGCTCCATACATGGTCATGCGTGATGAAAAAAACCTCTCAAGGGCGCCCCAATACCCACTACTAAAGATACGTGGGAATATAAAATTTTAGGTGTGAATGAAAATAATAAGTACTAGTAGGCCCACTGCACGGCAGAGCCCACTATCATTCATGTCCATGGCCCCCTCACACATCCCTTACTAATATAAATATATAAATCAATTGTTCGGTGGGCCTCGGATGGCATTCAATCATTCCTGATAAACTATTCAAGTCATTACTGTGAGCTGCATCCTCTGCGAAGATCTTCGACTTAATTCACTGACTTTGCTATTTTACAGACTGTAGTGAATTTCGACTGCTGCTGGTGTTGCCTGGGGATGGAGGGACTCTGGGTGTGTTCAAAAGTTCCTAATGGGCAATCTGAGTTGCATTAATTTAACATCCAGAGGAGTGTGCACCTTCGACTTGTATCCACTTATCTGACTCTTTTTAAAGTTCTGCTCAATTTTGAGTTATGGAGGTTCAACCTTAAAGGACTTGAGTAAGACTTAATAGTTCCTAATGAAGGGCCCAAGTCATACCAGGGCAAGTCTAATGTCCTCTGCTTGGTGTGTTGACTTTGCTATTTTGCAGTTCTCCCAGTGGATTGCGTGTCTGGCTCCACATTTAAAGTTGAGGTGCATTCAATAGCTGCTGTGGAAGGATTGAAAGTACATTGATGTGAGACTGGCAGTCTCTCCATGTGCTTTGACTTGAACTACAAGTATTCCGTAAAGTTGAGTCTTTATATACCCCATTAAACATTATCCCGCATTGAAGGTGCATAAGCCCTCATCACCGAGGTACTCACTGATTTTCGACTATAGTCTGTTCTTTCTATATCTTGCATCCCTAGCCAGACATAAGTGACAGCAGCTTTCTCAAACAGTGCGGGAGGTCCTGATGTTCGGATTCATCTAGCAC
Source organism: Mycena sp. CBHHK59/15 (assembly GCA_029204085.1). NCBI lineage: Eukaryota > Fungi > Basidiomycota > Agaricomycetes > Agaricales > Mycenaceae > Mycena > Mycena sp. CBHHK59/15. The sequence goes on from JARGXW010000130.1 coordinate 118,549, forward strand.
AGGTATCCAGCCTCAAATAATAGCAGTCGACATAAGTAGAGAGCTGTAATCAGCATGCAACTGGGATTCGCGCTCGCGCCAATGCAGCTTGTTGCCCACAAAGGTAGGTCGTCCGCGTCAAAAATTGCATAGACTCAAGCCAGTACCTATCCCACAAGATATTGAAGACAGTCGTTTGATCACTGATGGCTATTTACCTGTGCTGTTGATCAACTGTCATCAACGTCGAGGGTTTCTCTTTTTTTTTTTTTTTGGAGTGTTTGGAATAATGAAACTCAGTCTGCAGAAGCATTCCAAGCTCATCCACTTGTATTGCTAGTTATTAGCCAGTTGTTGCCAGTGAGAATTGCCCAGGAGGAAATGCTGTTATGCACATGTATCAAACCAGTGTGGGACTCCGGCCTGAAAAAAATTATCCTATCCCATGTTTATCACTCATCGGCTGCATACCCACTAAAACCCCCTCATGTGTCCAGTCAACGGGCAACGAGTCCTCATCCATAAGTAGGCCAGTCCATGTCTTCAAGACAAGCTCTTTTTTCAACGCAAGTGAGCCAAATTTAATTTTGTCTGTTAAGAGTCGATCACATTGTAGAGCCCAATTTACGTCAAGGGTTTCTCAATAGTAACTGGTTCGAGTCTAAACATTGCATTCATTACTACCTACTGACATTGTTCTACCTACCTAACTAATAACCGCCCGCCTGCACGCCCAATCAAATTGAATCGAGCATGGCGACGCAGGAACTGACATGCACAATGCTGTGGGACCGGTCACCCCTTGGACGCCAGCCTTGCCCGACTGGTGGAATCAAAGTGCGCATCATCGCAGCTCCCGTGTGCACCACACTGAGGTAACACCGTGCCGCGCCCACATTGAGGGAACACCTGGGCATGCAGCGGGTGAACTGCGTCTGTAGGTGAACGCGGAGATGGGTGTCTGCACATGAACGCAGAGACATGTGTCAGGTCACTGTCTGCAGGTGAATGCGGACACGGCCATGTAGGCGCAGATAGAGTGTTTGCACCTGCTGCCAACTTACTCGCCTGTGTCCCTCGAGTCGAGTGTGGCGTGCAGCAGCACACACAGCGCAAGGCGCGGAATGGCCCAGCATGTCAGATGGCAGTGAGGTCCTGTGCTGTGCAAACTGACCAGGAGAGCAGAGTGCTTTGACATGGCACGGGTGTTGCACGGGAGGGGTCCATACTGGGGAACAGGGCAGCTTTGAAAGCAAGAATGGTGCCGACTCGGCTGAGGGAGTCAGCTCGAGTGGTAATGGGACAACGTTGGGTACGGGGTGGTGAGGTTAGCCGATGAAACATCAAAAACACACACAGCCCCCAACGTTCACAGGAACAACAGCAGCAGCTTGCACGCGAGATGAGCTTCTCCCGCTCCCTCTCTTTCGCGTTGATACCCAACTGCCCCATGTACGACTGGAGGGAGCAGGCCCATATTAGCCAAACCAGCGACCCCGTCTCGCACAAGGTGCCTCTGGCGAACGCCTGCAAGTACCTGCACCGCTTCGAGCACTTGCTGTCCCACACGAACATGGAAGTGTTGCTTCCGAGCTGCCTTCTGCTGGGCTTGCCAGAGAGGTGCACATCGCCCTCCCGCTGTGCTGAAGGTGGGAGGCGGGGGCGGATGGAGGTGTAGTGGCTGGCTGTAACCCACCCCTTGCCCGCATCCCTCCTGTGTTGTGGTTGTCCAGCGCAGGCGTGGATTCGCGCGCGCAGGACATGTATGGCCAGTGCTTCATGCTCGGTATGCGCTGTTGTCGTCCTCGAAGAGCAAGGGTGTTTTTCAAGGACAGAGATGGGGATGCAATCCCCATCTCCATCCCCACAGCGAACAAGAAGAACACAGGAAAGTTAGTAGATAGAAATATGGCTGAATAATGTAGGACGTACCAGGTACAGACGTTTCGTGAGCAGGGAGCATGCGGATAGGGATGCATAGCATCTGAGTTGCCAGCGTGGAGTTGGGTGGAGAGGCAGGGCTTGCGGTGTGCGGCGGAGAAGGGAAGTGTGGAGGGGCTGCACCGAGCTGCAGGTCGGCGATGTGTGGTAGCTCATGTGTTCCACATCCTGAGTCTGCGTGTGTCATGCTGCAATTGACACAGGAGGGGATCCGTGGCATGGCTGGGTCTGTCAATGTGGGGGAGTTGGAGGCGGAGTTGCGGGGGGGTACACTGTACATTAAAAGGTAAGAAAAATCCAGCAAAGCGCACACATATGCATGTGTACCTGCTTTACCCAACCTCCATTCCCATTCCCGTACTCATCTCCATCCCATCCCACGTCCTCCTCTGCCGTTGTCGAACGCAGCCGGTGTAACCGCACATGCAACGTGCAACACAGATTCGTGCCCATGGGGCATGAACGGCTGCAAGCAGGTAAATGCCGATGGGGCATCGTCAAGTGTATTCACCGCTACACATCAGACCATGTCAGCCAGGGATACATAATCAAAGCACAGAGAGGACTTACTGGGATATCAAAGCCCCTTGTGTGCAGAATCTGAGCAGGCATGCACCGCTGTCTGACCAACTCATTCTACTGTGTGATTGCCTTGTGTGCACCGGTTTTGCAAGACAAAGTCTAAGGCTAGTTAGCAGAGCTATAATCAGCAAGAACACTGTGCGCACCTCCGGAAAAGTCCCGCCGCGTGCGCTCTGTGTTCCACCGCACATGCTCAACTCCACAACCGCACTGTAAAAAAAAGGTAAGAAAAATCTAGGAGAATGGAGGCAGAGATGCGTACCGGCACCCGTATCCCCCACATTGCCCTTCTTCGTCGGCAGGAGCGCAGACTCTAGCCATGCATGTAGCCACACACAGAACACGGAATGAGTGAGCAACGGTGTGGCGACAAGCGCTGAATGAGAGCGTGGGGGAGAGGCGGATGTAGTGCTGTGGGAGGATCAGACTATAAAAAAAAAGGTAAGAAAATTGAGGAGAATGAGGCAGAGATGCATGCTACGGTAATCTGTGCCCAGCTTTGATGCGCACCTTTGGGATGGGCAGAGTGAATCAGGCCCAAGGGGGGCCTTGAAGGGGCTTCAGAGGTCTGTTGGTGACGAGTTCAGCAAAGTTGATAAGAAATAAGTGAAAAAAAGCTCACATAGTGAAAGGCCAAACCATCAAATTTGTCGGTGATGCGGCAAGCGCATTTCAGGTGCCATTCATGAGATTTGTTTGTAGGCCTCATGGGGAGGTCCTAAATTTAGTGGTGGTGTGGCGAGCGTGTTTCCGGCGCTGCTTGTAAAATTCATTTGTAAGCCTCATGGGGAGGTCCTATGGTTCCTGTTGAAAGGTTAGTGCAAGGAATTCCACGAAGAAATGATTGAGAAACACTCACCTTTGTATACTTAAAGAGATAAGTGGTCAGTGACAGCTGTCAATACACAGCCACTATTGACATGACTAAGCGACCACTTATGCATGTGACCAAAATAATGTGCACCTTCATCTCCTTGCCCTGCAACCAATGGGCCATATAAAATACCAGAAATAATTCAAATTTATTGCAACTGACTGACATTTCGCTGGAAGAAGAAAGAAGAAGAAGCGTGTTGTGGTGATCATACCGAAATAGCTACATCGACATCGTGAGAAACGCTTGGAGCAAATAACCGCAAAAAGACCTTGGAGGGAAATCACTGGAGATATTTTTCTGCAGGTTTAATTGGTGAATCTGCATCCAGTGAAATCACAGTGAAATAGCTGAAACTCTGTGCAGTGAAATGACTGCAGGAGAAAGAAATTGTTAGAGCGAAATCACTTCAGGAAGAAATAGAAAACTCATACAGCAGAATGATTCCAGCGAGAAAGGGAGGGAGAAACTCATGCACGGAAGCGACTGCCTAAGTAGATACAAAGGAAATCCATCAAGTAAAATATGTGGAGGTATTTTGCTGGACAGAATTCACTGCATGACATATGCTATATGGAATTCACTGCAGGAATAAAACTCATATTCTCGTGAACGAATATCCCTATACCATGGGAATTTCGCCGTGGACGATTCCCTCTCGCAGGCTTGATAAGCATACCGGAATTTTCCGGCCTGAAATAGATCCGAATAGATCACGGGACGAAACTTCCTCACAAAGGCTGTGGGAAAGATCAGTCCCGATGAGGCCATTTGATGGAATGAAAACTTTTCATTTCAGCGCCCCAATACCCACTACTAAAGATAGTGGGCATTAGTTTCAGCTCATATCGAAAACTGTGCCAAAACAATTAGTTTCAGCGTGGCTGAAATCCCTTTCATCAGACGCGCTGATTTCGTTGAAGTAAACGGCCTACCGGAATTTCAGGACCCACCCTCAACTTCTGCTGCATCCTTTTGAGCACCCGACTTGGAACGCGCCCGCGCCGCCGCCGCCAATTTTGATGGATTGGCCAAATATGCCCCTTCACAAAAGTAAGTGCTGTTCCTTCAAATACAGTCCAATTTCCTTCAACTAACTGGCACACCAGTTGTCCAGGACCTCCCCGAGACAACGGCGCTGTCATTTCGAGCACGCCACACGGAGCGGGTCCGCGGCGCCGCAGCCAATTTTGATGGGGGTGGCCTATTACAAAAGTGAGTTCATCTCCCTCAATTCTTGCCGGATTTTGTTGAAGTAAAGGACGTACCAGACGTTTAGGGCCTGGGCATGGTGCGTTCTCGGGAATGGGACACCAAACGCGCCGGCGCCGCCGAACTGAGCCGCCGAATGTGCACGCGCTTCCCTCACCGTCCACACCACCGCTGCCGCCGACTGGTGGCTGATGCGGAACTCGGCGGCAGCGGACTGCAGAACGAGGTGGGAGGGGGATAGGGTGGAAGCGGTGCCACCTTTGCGCGGTCTGGGACACATATGCCTCTGCTGCATCGTCACTGCACGCACATCCCCTTCTGCTGCCATACCCCGGAGCCGTATCCCTCGCGGCGATGCAGACCACACGAGCTACACACGCTGCGGCACCGGCACTCGTCCGCGCGTGCGTCCGTCTGTTGCACCCACACCCCACCCCCAACTCGCGCGCGAATACACGCAGCTGCCCGGTCGGCGGGCGTACGTCGGGATTGGCACCAGGCTGCAGTTGGAGGATGAGGTGGGACGGGGAGATAGGATGGGTTTCATGAGTTACGGCTTCACTGAGAGTGCGCGCCATGTCCCCTGTGTTCCGGCCCCGCACATTCTACTCCCCTTGAATACAGCTCCACGAACGTTTCCGACTGGTCAAGTAACTAGTACACTGTTTAGGTAGCCTGTCAACTAACGTGCTTTCATACGTACATCCGAGTCTTTCATACTTACTTAAGTCTGAGTGAGAGTCTGAATTGGATTTCGGGAGATGGGTGAGTGGAATAAATACAATGGCTAAACGGGAACAGGAGTGCACGGCGCATGAATCAGAGAACACAAGTGTTCAGTACAGAACACCAATACGTTGGCTCTGCCGCGGAGCGGGCCTACTGGCACTTATTGATGACCAGTAGTATTCTTACTAGTTGTGTTTTCAAACCCGACACAGAAAAACATGCTTCGAATTTTAGCGTCCTCACCCCAAAGGATTGATGCAGCATTAATGTAGAACATCTACACGATGGCCCAACGGCAGCGTCGCCTATGTGCTGAAAAAAGCGACGGTTCATCTGCTTTAATGACAAGTACGCCATACGACGCTCTGTCGAAGAACGCGATATGTCAGAGAAAAGATAGACAACAAGGTTGCAGTACGGAAAACGTCGTGTTCAATTGATATCGCGGGAGCCCAACAGAATGATAGACGTGACTATTCTTCCACGACGTTCATCGTCTGCGGCCGTGTGCGCGCCATCTTGGCATTGTGCTTCAAATGAAACTGCCTCAGCGGCGTCTCCCTCGTGCGCTGCAGTTCCTCGATGCTGCTCGGCTGATGGGCCTCGTGGCCGCGGTACGGGTGCACCAAACTCGGTCGCACCGACCCCGCGTGGCGGGCGCGGAACATATGCTCGATGCGCAGCGCAGCACGCAGGTTCCCCAGCGTCAGCGCACGGTGCGTGGGCGGGTACACCAGCTGCGCGCGTACGGTGCGTGCATCGATGAGGAAGTGCAGTTCCGCCTTGACAGAAAAGTCAGCGACGATCGGATAACAACAGTATAACGCACGGTGTCCTCGCGACACCACCACGGGTGGTAGACGACGTCGCGCACGAACTTGGTCGCCTTCCCGAGGGTTGAGAATTTGCTGTAGAACCCGGTGAGACACAGTCGAGGCGCGTACAACTTGTCTTCTCCGAGAATCGGCATGAATGCAGCATGCCACCCCTTCGCATACAAAGGCCGCAGAAACTGGTCGAGATGCTCGTCGGTGCATACGGTGTCGGCGTCTTTGAGCGCGGGAAGGGCAGGGAGTGTAAGCGGCAGCGGGGTGTCTTCAATTTGGGGACGCGACGTGACGTCTTCGGGTGAAGGCGATGGGACGTCTTCCAGTGGGGGAGCCGACGGGACGTCTTCCAGTGTGGGAGGCCATGGGGCGTCTTCCGGTGGAGAAGCCGACAATACAACTTCCGGTGGAGGAGTCGACGGGACGTTTTCCGGTGCGGGAGGCCATGGGTCGACTTCTACTAGGGGGCACGAGGGGACGTCTTCCAGTGGATGAGCCGATGGGATGTTGAGTAGGTGAGCCGACGGGGCGTCTTCCGGTGGGGAAGGCGATGGGACATTTTCCGGTGAGGGAGTCGACGGGATGTCCTCCAGCGGGGGACTCGACGGGACGTCATCCAATGGGAGAGGCGATGGAAATTCGATCGACTGATCCGACGGCAGGGGGGTCCACGCGGCGTCGAGCTTGACGGTGTCTGCTGCGAACACAGCTCCCTTCTTCTGCCAATGCCGTATCAACGACAGGTCAGGTGGGTGCCGCTCTCTGGGGCCCCTCATAGGGAGCAGCGGAAGCGCTTGGTGGGTTGTGACATATTTGTCTTGAAAGAGGTTTTCGAGGAGCACTGCGAAGCGCAGGTCCCAGGACGAAAGCCCTGGCGTGACCGCTGCGTCGGTGATGCCCAGTGTGTCGTCGAGCGTCCGCGGCGTATGTGTCCGCACGATTACATGTTGTTTACGCCGGCCAAAGAATATCGTGATCCTCGGGTCAACCTCGTCGCGCTCGTGCGTCAATTGACGAGGGCGGACAGCGACCGGCGGGCTCACCTTTTCCAACCATGCAATTCCGACAACGTCCGTCAAGAATTGCCCCGCGCCGGCAGATTTCACAAACCAAAATTTCTTCCCCAGCATTGGCACAGTTCGCGCATCTCTCTCGAGCCTGTTTTTGCGCAGACGCAAGTTCGGCATCTCCGTAAACACGCGCCAGTTGTAGTCGTACAACGGCGACACATGTTGGTCGATATCTGACTGCGAAATAGAGGGCACAGAGTAGAACGGCAACGCGAGAGGGGGGTCTGGGGGTTTAGGGAGCTCTGTACGACGGTATAGAAGGGACTCTGGTAAATGTATGTAAATGCCCAGCACATAGAACGGCAGTGAAAAATGAGACCTGAGTCTGTATGCACGAGTCTACGAACAACCCTAGTATGAAACCGGCTTGCAATGGACGAAGCACGAAAAACTTGCATCCAGTGTGTTTTTGGGCATGAGGGTAACAGCTGGAGTCCTAGACCATGAGCGATTGGCGGTTGCGATGTACAGAATTTACACGCGCCAGACCTTGAGACCTGGCGTCGAACTGGAGCTCTGCACTCAGCACTGTCGTCGTCGAAGTTGAAAAGCAGAAGTTATTGACATTTTACGTAAGCCGCCCTCTGGCTCCTCGAATATTAATCTTTCGCCTATGTCCCACTGTCCCTGCCGTTTATATTCCATTACATTCGAGAGAGCCAACAGAGAACTCGAATATTGATACTTTTTCGAACGACCTTTGGCACCTCTGCAGAGTCTGCATTGTGCTGTAGCTGTCACTATCGATATTGGCGCTTTCCGATCGCCAGGGATCGTGATAGAATGCATCCTCACCAAAGAAAAAAAAGACAACATCCCTCTTCAGAATCATGACATGGTTCTATCTCATTATATATGTTAAAGTACTTGCTTGCAACTTCAAGTCGGCGCTCCAGCTCATATGCCCCCATGGGGCTCCGTATGTTTCTCGTACGAGGTATATTGCACCGTCGGTTGTCCAGGTTGGGTACCGCCTGGGGTGGCTGCGTAGACTCCCGGCTGCGAGGGCGGCGCGGCGTACCCGTACTGCGGCTGCCCATATTGCGGCTGCGCGTACTGCGGCTGCACTGTCCACTGCCCATACGGGCGTTTTCCGGGCTCCTCTGGGCGCGCGCAATCAGGTATCGCTCGTCTGAACGAAGAAAAAACACGCACCGATCCCCCCCGCGCGCCAATTTGTTCTCTTGGCCGACATGGCGAGCAGGACACCGATGACGCCGAGGCTAAACAGCGTGGTGAGCAGGGAGTCCGCGAGGTACGCGCCCTCGAAGGTCTCAATGGTCGCGGAGTCGGGCAGTCCGCTCGGCGAGAACACGATCGTGAACGCCATGATGATGATGCACAGCGCGCTGTACAGCGGGACTACCGCGTAAAGCATGAGGTTCGTGATCTGCGGGAGACGCGTCAGGCAGCCCTGCAGCATATGCACGACACGCAGACGAGCTGCGCCTTACCTTGTCGCGCATCTCGGCCCTGCGCCACGCACGCCAGAGGAGGCTTGCGGAGACGGCGACGTCGACGCCGCTCAGCACGGCGAACGTCGCGAACACGTACGTGAGCTGCTGATAGACCAGGATCCGGTGAAGGATCGCCTTCCTGTCGAGGCGCAGCTCCCCGCCCGTGTAGTATTGCACGTTCGTGTCGAGGTTCAAGCCCTCCGCCGCGGTGCCGAACACGAGCATCAGGGTCGCGAGCACGGCGTGCACCACCGACCGCACGGGGTGGCGCACGCCAGCCGTGCCCTCCGTCGCGGTGCGCAGCGCGCGCTCGCGGTTCCACACGACCGCGAGCACGGCGAGGTACTGCAGGACGAGCGCCCAGTTATTGAAGATTCTGCTGAGGAAGCTGAGCACGGGGAGGAGCAGCACGGGCAGCGTGTCGGCGAAGATCTGGAGGGACGGGATGTTCTCGAGGACGATGAGCGCGATGTACGTGCCATTTGACCAGGCGAAGAGGATAAGGGTGGGGAAGAGCAGGGCGTATGGCGATCGGTGGCCTCGCGATATCAACAAGGCGATGAAAGACCAGATTGTGAACGCTCCGAAGACGAAAACGAAGACGCATAGAATTCCAAAAAGTCCCTGGGTAAATGAGCTCGAGGTGCAGAAGCGACTGGGAAGCACACTTACGGCGGTCAGTGGGTCTGGATGAAAGCCATTGTCACCTTCGCCGTTGTCGAATTGGCACGCAGCGGGCAAAAATAGGGCTGAAAAAAGGAGCGCGAGGGAGAGCAGCGTGTTCATGGTGGAGGCTACTCAAACGAGGTGGGTTGCTGTAACACAGCCCAGCGTTCCTCTCATTAATTAAAACAAGACAGACGGGTGATAACGATCTCGACTTGTAGGATACCGACCCCTATTGATTCAGATCTACTGTATTGAATTGCAAGATGCGTACCACTCAAATCCATCACGTTTCTGGTAGTTCATCACAGCCTCGTCAACGAGCACTATGTAGTTAAGTAGCTTTTGTGGTTTCTGGTAGGTACTTACTCGGCTGGTCCCGCTCAGGAACGCTGGGCGAGAGTATCTAATATACACACTGTTGCCCCTCGACTCCTGAATATCATCTAAGCCGAGCTCACACACCAGCACTTAAACACGAAGCTTGGCATGAGATTGACGCAGATGCAGCGCAACTCGGTGGTGGTTGATGAAGAGGACGCGACCTTCGGCACGCACGGCGGCATAAAGCACTACCCGGCCCGTCGCAATATCAATAGTATAGCGCTGGCTGTTTCTGAGGTGTACTTGTTCATGAACTCGTTGACGACGTTGAAGCAAGGGCGGCGCAGGATGAGATGATAAGCAAAGCAAATGTCAAGAGGAAGTTCCGAATCCCAGCACGATCCCGCCGTTTGATGCGCCATCACCTCGCTTAATGTACAGCGGAGTCTGAATCACCACTATGTCATTCATGATGTTAAATTAGTGGCAGTTCCTTGCTTGCTACTTACTTCCATGGATCTGACAGCGACAATATCAATGACTAGACCCTCAATCTGGCGACGACGGCTACGCATGCGACGACTGCTGGCTTCCTCCCGTCCTCCTTGCCTTGCTGGAAACACAAGTTGAGGAACAACGATATAGTTTTCTAAATTTTGAATCGAAGAGATTCTAACACTGGCTGGAGTATAGTGCAGCGTGCAGCGCTGCGGGCCTGCTGCTTCTCATAATAATACGAATTCTGCACGCTGGCCGCCCAGGACCGCCCCATCGCACAACCTCTGTGGCGACCCTGATGCACAGATTGGTTTCGGGTATCTAGGGGAGATGGGTAAGCTCACCGTGAATGCGCTCAGGCTCGGCTTTATGCGATCCGGGACGGGAGTCGAATGATCTGGAACTGGAGCTGGAATCCGGAACTGGACTTTGGTCACTGGAGATTCTGGAATGTGCGTCAACAAGTTACAGCTTGCGAGGTCGCTGTCCGCGCCAAGACGCACATGGGACATGGCGCCAGTGGGGATATATACGTCGCAAGTTCCGCAGTCGCTGTGGATCCGATCAAGGTGCGGGCGGCCGTTTCGATGCGGCCTTGTAAGCCTGCTCGAGCCCCTGAAAAGTACTCGCACTGCTATGCGTTCAGGTACACGCCCCTTTGACGCGACTGGCGAACCTGGTGAGGCGGATCAGGAACTTGGGGGATCATCGCATCGCGATTGATGCGCGCGGGCAAATCGACATGGTTAAGTATCGACACGGGGTGATGCCCTGGGAATCACCCATATGTGCACTGGATCATCTGAAGCCTACCTCGGGCGGCCGTCATCGTTATCACCGGCGGGCGGTGTCCGCGTACGTGCGGGTTTGGATCGGGTGTATGTCGTACACGCACGTCGTCCTCGCGGGAATTGGGAAGAGGAGGAGAGGTGGACATTTATTTATATGGGTCAGTGATGATTGGACGTAAGGGCGATTGGATGACATGACGGGGTAAATATACATGCTGGGTGGGCCGGCGGAAGGCGAGGTGGCATGTGCCGCGGGTGTGCAGGACTGTTCTGTGCTTGAGCGCGATGTTGGGGTTGGAGAATATCAGTGTAGCAGCGTACTCGCGCGTAGTGGCGACTTGGGGCATACGAGGCAGTGCTGTGACGTGACATGCGTTACACTCCCTCTCCGCCTTGTTGATTCTGGGTCGGAGGCTGCTTCCGAATCGACGGAGTGCAGCGACTGCACACGCCCAAAAACACACAGCACAACACCAAGGCATCACCCAGAATCGCTTGGACCGACACGTAAGCCAGTCTGCCCGTCTATACCTCCCGTCCCCTTCCGTCCCTTCCCACCCCCCATACCGTCCCTTCCCGTCCCGCCCCGTCTCCCCCGCCCCTCCTTTTCCCCTCCCCGCCCTTTCCCGTCTCTTACTCATGTTATCCCCCAGCGCGGTCCCCAGCCACGTATCACGACATGAATTCCAACGGCGGCGGCGGCGCGTATCCGTCGTTCGCCCACCAGGGCCCAGGCCAGCCGCCGCACCAAAGCATCAACCCTGCCATGCTCGCGTCCTATAACCGCCCGCAACAGCAGCCAAGCCAGTACGGCGCACCCGGCGTCAACCCCGCCCAGCTCATGAACGGCATGGGAGGCATGATCGACCCAAACCATCTGTTGCAGCAGCAGCAACAGCAACATCAACAACAGCAGCAGATGATGATGATGAATGGCGGCGGTCTGAACCCCGCCGCCCTCTCCGCCGCCGCCAACAACGGCCCCACTGGTCTCATGCACGGTGGCGGCAGCGGTGGCGCGATGAACCCAGCGTCGCTCATGAACAGCGGCCCTGGCATGCCTGGCCAGCCGCACCCCGCGATGCAGCCGCCGCAGATGCAAATCACCCCCCAGATGCTCGCCATGCTCGCAAGCATGGGCGTCTCACGCGAGCAGTTCGCCGCCATGAATCCGCTCGAGCGCCAGGCCGCGATAAAGAACGTCATGCTTGCCGCGCGCCATATGCAACAGCAGCAGCAACAGCAACAGCAGGCGCACTTTGCCGCGCAGGACCACCCAGCGTTCTACGACCGCCCCGGGAGCGCGATGGGCATGGGCATGGGCATGGGCATGGGCGGTGGCGGTGGCGGTGGCGGTGGCGGTGGCGGGATGGGCGGGATGGGCGGGATGATGCCGCCGCCATTACGGCCTGGGACCGCGCAGGGCATGGCGGGTGTTCGCCCCGGCACCGCGATGGGCATGCACCAGGGTCCTGGTATGGGCGGTGGCGGCGGGATGATGGGGATGAACATGAACATGAACATGAATAACGCGAACATGGGCCTTGGGATGGGTGGCGGGATGAACATGGGCGGTGGTGGGGGAATGAACATGGGCATGGGAGGTGGGATGGGCAGCGGGCGGCCTCCAAGTCGCGCCGCGAGCGTCGGTGGCGGCGGCGAGTACCCGCAGAATCTCAGCCCGCAACAGAACCAAAACCAGCAGCAGCAACAGAACGGGTTCGCACCAGGCAAGCCGCAGGGCCCACCGCAGTTCGGGCCTGGCTTTGGCGGCGCGCAGGGGATGCCTTCTCAACTGCAACAACCTCAACAGCAACCGCAATCACAACTACAACAGCAGCAGAACGCGAACGTGACGCAGGGCTCGCCCCCACCGGGCTCACCATACAACCGCGCCAAACGGAAGCTTGCGCCCGGCAGCGAGACGCAGTCACCGCGCATCAGCGCGATGGGCCCGCCGCCGTCCGTGCTGCGTTCGTCTTCTTCAAGCGGTGGGAGCGACCGCCCGCCGTCCGCGAATGCGGCGCCGTTCTCGCAACGCCAGCCGAGCGTGCCCCGACCGGCGTCGCCGGTGAAGCCGACGACACAGGAGCCGCCACAGCAGATCCCCCAGCAACAGCAGCAAAAGCCCGCAGTGACGGCGCTCAGTGCCGCCGCGCTCCCCGTTGTGCCCGCCCCCGCTCCTGCGCTTGCGCCGCCGCCCTCGCTCCCGCCGCTCCCCGCATCGGTCAACCTGAACCCGAGTGTCACGCGCGTGTCGGTCGTCCCGCTCGCCACGTCCCTGACCACCATTCCGCCCGTGTCGCCGGACGAGGTGAAGGCGGTGCAGGGTTGGATGGCCGCGGACCGCGCGTACGAGGCGCGCTTCCGCGCGATGAAGGGGCGCATGGGCGCGGAGGTGCGCGCGGTGACGGGGCCCGCGGGCGTGCCGTGGTGGGAGAAGGGGACGCTGAGCAGCAATGCGAGCCGGTTCCCGGGGCTGGGGAAGGGGCGTGAGGTCTTTGATGTAAGGTATCCGTATCGTCGGAAGGAGCGCGAGGGCGGGAGGCGGAAGGGCGTGCGGCGGGAGGGGTTGCGGCTGTGAGTGGCTTGCGCTTTTTGTGGATGCTGATTCTCACTGCGCACTTGCACGCAGGCCGCGCAAGATCGACCCCGAGGACGCGAACCGGCCGGAACAGCTCGTGCCGATCCGGCTCGAGTTCGACGTGGAGCACCATAAGATGCGGGACACGTTTATCTGGAATCTGAACGGTACGCGTAGTCTACACTCTCCCTTCCCCCTTCGTCCTTTTCCATCTCCCCTTCCTCTTCCCCTTCGCTTTTCTGACGCCCACACAGACCCCGTCGTGAGCCCCGAGGCGTTCGCGCAGACGGTCGTAGAGGACTACGGTCTCGCGCCGACGTACCACGCGTTCATCACCAAGGCGATCCAGGACCAGCTGAGCGATTTCCGCGCGCACTCGGCGCTGTATGACGGTGACAGCTGGGACGCTGTGCGCCCCGACGCGGAGGAGCCTCGCGTGGGCACGCTCGACGCGCCCGCCGCCGCGTGGTGGCGTGCGTGGCGTCGTCGCCTGGGGTTCGTGCGCGCGGGCGCAGGCGGGGGAAAGCGCCGCAAGCTCGCGCTGGACACGGACGATGAGGTGGAGGAGCGTCCGATGTCGCTGGAGGAGTTCAAGGTGAACGAGCGAACGCTGCATGAGGATATGCGCATTTTGATCAGGGTGAGTCGGTCGTTGCCATTGGGGGTGCAGGGTTGACGGTTGGCTGGCAGCTCGATATCATCGTGGGGTCGATGAAGCTCGACGATCAGTTTGAGTGGGATCTGGACAACGCGTCGCCGTCGCCCGAGGACTTTGCGGCGGTGTACACGCAGGAACTCGGGCTGGGCGGCGAGTTCAGGTGAGCGTGGTGTTGGTGTGTGCGGGGGAAAGATGCTTACTCTGTGCGCCTGTAGGACGGCGATCGCGCACTCGATCCGTGAGCAGGTGCAGACCTACCAAAAATCGCTGTTCCTCGTGGGGCACCCGACGGATGGCACCCCTGTGCAAGACGAGGACCTGCGGAACTCGATCCTGCCGAGCCTGGCCTCCGGCGCTCGCGCGATGGACCAGGTACAAGCTTTCACGCCGCAGCTCAACTACCTCAGCGACGGCGAGCTCGAGCGCAACGAGAAGGACCGCGACAAGGACTACAACCGGCGGCGCAAGCGCAACCGGGGCGGTCGTCGCGGTGTCGCGTTGCCAGACCGTGAGCCCATCCGCACTCACCGCACGCCCGCGATCGGATTCCCCGAGCTCGACGCGGCGACGCTCGCTGCGGCCGCGGCGGCGAGCGCGCCGATGTCACGCCGCGCGGCAGCCGCCGCTGCGTCGCTCACGATCGCAAACATGGTCGCCTCCGAAAACGGTGGGCCGACGTTCACGCCGCAGAGTCTGCCGTCCGCACCGCCGCCCCCGCCGGTGTTCAAGGAGAAGACGATAAAAGGGTTCTTCAAGCCGCCGCCATACGACCCCGCGGTGCTGCGCCCGCGTGCACGGGTCCCTGCGCCGATACCGTCAACCGCGGCAGACGTCACAAAGCTTCCCGCGCCGCTCGAGAACGACCCGCCGCCGTCGACCGCGAGTGCGAGTGTTTCCACGGCTGCCGCCGCTCCCGCGCCGCAGGACAACCGCGCACCGCGCGCGGTGACGGCGAAGCGCGCGAAGGAGCTCGAGCGCGAGGCAAAGGAGCGCGAGTTCGCGGACGGGCAGCAGCAAAACATGATCAACGGCGTGTGGCACTGCTCCAACTGCGGGTGCCCCGAGAGCATCGCGATCGGGCGGCGAAAGGGGCCGCTGGGCGACAAGTCGCAGTGCGGCACTTGCGGTATGTGTTCTTCAGCCGACAGCGGTGCATCGTTGACTGACTGTCATGTTATCAGGCAAGTACTGGCACCGGCACCGGCGACCGCGGCCAGTCGAATACAACGCAGAATTTGAGTACCACGCGGGGCTGAAGCGGGAGGCGGAGATTGCCAAGACGATGGCGAAGAGACGGGGAGGCGCGGCGGCGCTGCGCGCGCAGAGTGGGACGGTGCCCGCGACGCCTGCGGATACTTCGGAGCCGCAGACGCCACGCGACAGTGGGGAGGGCCCCTCGCGCCAGTCGCCCACGCGCGAGTTGTCGCCTGTCTCGACGGCGTCGAGCGCCTCGGAGCCGCCGCTCGCGCAGCGGGTCAAGATCAATGGGACAAGTCATGCGCCCTCCACGCCGCCCCCACCTGTTTCCGCTTCCACGCCTGCGGCGCCCATGTCCATGTCCGCGCCTGCACCTGCGCCTACGCCATCCCCTGTTCTTCCTCCGGTGTCCGACCCGCTGTCCGCTTCGTCGCCGACTCCCCCTCCTGCGCCCGTTGTCGCCCTACCACCCCCAGAAGACGGGCCGAGCCAGCCTGCCCCAGTGTCTGGTCCGGTGCCGGCCACAGAGGGCGCCGCGGCGCTACCGCGCGCCACCTGGGTAAGTTATGATCCATAGAGTGCCCGCAGTAGCTTATACACCTTGTATAGCCTCCGCAATGGCTTTCCGATGCAATGCAGGCTATGCAGGCCAAGTGGAAGAACGATAAGTTTGAAGTCATACTGCGCAAGGTCAATTCTGCGAGCTCGCCCGAGTGGCGTATCAAGTGTCTAGACTGCCCCGGAAAGGTCGTGTGATTGCTTTTGCGTCTACTCCGCTCGCTCATTGACTTGTTTGTAGCTTTATACTCCCGGACCGAGTGAAACATTGTCGAATTATGAGGTGCATTTAAGAAATCGGCTCCATCGCCAGCGCGTAAACGATCGCATGGGTAATTCCAGTAACTCATAGCGACTCTAGATATTATTCCTGCTCCCCTTATCCCTCTCTTATTCCCCTGTTGTTGTTAAAGCTCTGTGTATTGTTATCTGGATTTACCTCGACCAAAAATCATATTTCGATTACGTACATGCATGCTTACATGTACCGACAAACGTCACGGTTTTGACCAAGTTCCCCTGTCTTAGACATCTCCAACGCTAACGCTTACCGCCACATCATGACGACCACGGCACAACTACGCACCAGTGTGTACTGGCTGAGCTTAGTCCTACAAACCATCCAATCTCGCAGCGCAACGACTGATCACACCATCCAGTATGTACAAAGCCGACTTCCACAGCCCGGCTTTTAAACCAGCTGGCCACCGTGCTAACCCAAGGCAACAAGTCTGAACTCGAGCGAATAGTAGCTGTAATGGCGGGTCTGGTCCTCGCAAGCCGGATCGAACTGGTATTAACAAGGCAAGCTTTATAGCACGCAATTGTGATTTCTCAAGTGATCATCTGAAAGCTCTTCACGAGATAATTCACCAAAGATCTCCCCGTCAACCTCGATGGATAACGAACAGGCACAAGCGGCGGGCGATGGGGGGGAAAACATCCAGCGGCCAACGTCAAGTACCGATGCAGATAGCTCCAACCACCCGTCTCTACAAATTCCAACCAGACCATGAACACAGGGGCATCTCGCGAATTCTCCTTCCCTCTGGTATATGACCTCGCACGCCAGAAGCTGTGCGTGTCTTTTCCTTCTAAGACATCTCTCTAACACCTCAAGCTAGTCTGTCGATGAGCGGAGATCCCCAGCCGAGTGACGCCACTCTGAACCTGGATCGCCCCGAAGGTATCAGTATCAGACTGGCTTCATTCGAATGGGTCCCGCGCCTGGCAGATATGTGGAAGATCACCCAAAGCTGTATCGATCCCTGCTTTTCGTACCCGTCAGATATCAGGGCGAACGGAGTTTTGAGTCGATTTCGCACTGTTGCTGCTTTCCCCCTTCGTTTGCCTCAACTCTAAGACACCACTTGGCTGTGATGCGCTCACCACGTAGATCCGAGAGCTTCTCATATATCGCCTGGTCATTACCGCTTGGCCCGTAGAAAAAAGAGAAAAAAATTAGAGTAAAGGATTGTGAGGCCAGTATCTGGAGCCCGCTTCTCACCCTCTTCGGTATTCTTGACCACCTTCCCTCTCTTCTCCATTGCTCCGCGGCGGGACCTCTCCTGCAGGTCCCAAGAAGCGAGACGCGTAGGACTTAAGACCTTGCTCGCGGCCCTCCCGATGCACAAGAAATGCTCTGCCTTCCACTGCTTCTCATTGGCCTCGACAAACGCCTTGATGCGCCGTGCGAGGAATCGAACTTGGCAGCTCCAAGACGATGCACACGACGGCGCCAATGGTGACGACAGCCTCATCGCAAACGGTGGCGTTTCCGGAAAAGTCTCATGCGTGCGATGTCCTCGATGACGCCGCTGTCACCGATGGTCAGCCTGCCCGCCATCGTGAGCGTGCCAACACTGACACCGACGAAGCTCAGAGCGCCGGGGCTAGAGTCGATCTCGCCGAAGTGGACCATTCACATCAAAGAGGTGGAAGAAAGTTGTCTCCCACATGGCAGGGAGGCAAGGCCTATACCGAGGCCGTGAGCGCCTCCGGCGACAACGACGGTGTTGTCGTTGCGGAACTTGAGGGTCCTTGGGTACCTTTGCCACCACCGATGCTCTTGCTACGCCAGACTCGGCTTGAAGATGTGACGACTTCGCTTGATGCCGGCAGGGACGCTCCTCGCGGAGATCCCCAATCTGACGCCCACGGAGGTGATGGCCCTCGCCTCATCTTCCACCGTCTTGATTGGAAGACCGGGTGTTTCGAGTAGGGTCCTGCATCTGCGCAGTCCCAGAGGACCCAGACAGCCAAGAGGCGCGGGTACGAAGGCAGGCGCAAAGTGTCGACAGATTTTGCATTGCCAACTTGCTCCAGTGTGTCCCCAAAGACTTTTTTGGCCTTGGTGGCTTGCCGACGCTCTCCTCTTCGACCGCCTTCTAGCCCTCCTCGAGCCCCGAGCGGACCGCATCTTAGCGAGAACGAGCTTGGCTTCGGCGAGCTTGTTGGCAGAGGAGGCGAGGGGCTCGATGAGGTGAAGACCAAGAAACAATTGAGGATTGGGTCACGCCCGCTTCTGTAGTAGTTTATGCAGATCTTGTGAAAAGGCTCTGCAAACTCCAATTTCTTGATGAACCTCTCCACGACAGTCCCCTCAGTGAAAGCGCTGTTGACGCACATTCACGAGAAGTGGATTTTGCCGGTTGTGCCGTGGGGGAGATACGTGCTGATGATGATATGTTCGCGATGGATGTCCTGCGAAATCACATATTGCGGACCTCCTGGGACTCGACGTAGCCCTGCGACGGGAATCGGCTCGGGCTCCCCGAAACCGGGACGCCTTTTCGCCCATGAGCCCCATCATGTAGTTGAGCGAAACCACCGCCAAAGTCATAGTCTTCTACGCTCATCGGCGGTTCTTTGCCCTCTGATTCGCGGGTTAGCCTGAACAGGGGGTGCTTGGATGCATCGTGGTGTATCTTGTCGAAGAGCCTTTGTTGCTTTGCAGTCGACGCGATGGCTTGCCCACCAGTGTTGCTTTTGACAATCCGGGGAGCAGTACGAGGGAGAGAAGCATCCGCTGCAGCTCGAAAGTTCTGCACATCAGGGTTTCCTGCACTAGACGGCGTCTTAGAAATGGACCATGAATTATGGGATGTTCGCAGATGTACGCTTGGATTCTAGCACCTGACGTTCATGTCAGTGTCGAACAGCGTGCTACAATCCATTACGAGTTCCTCCAGCTCTAGGAACACCGCCTAAACGGGTGGATTGTCCATGATCGCATCCGGCAGGTTGAGCACTCTGGCTCGTCGAAGGGATCGCACCAACGGCCGAAGAAGAGACGGATGCAGGGTGTACAGCGACAGTAAGCGGAGAAGCTCCACAAGCGCATCTTGCGCGCCGCCATTCCGCACGTTGCCGACCGACGTCTGGCAACGCGGCATCACGGGGAGGAGGCCGATTTGCACGGCATTCGTCGTCCATGCAAAGTCGTCGGTGAGGGGAAGCATACCCTTGAGGTGCTCGAGACAGGAGCTGATGCACCGTGCGACGTGGGCTGCGGTGGCGTCGTCGTATGGCCCTGATGTGAGAGATACGATGACGCGCGTCGTCGTGCGCACGGCGTGGTGGGCGAGCAGAGCGTGCCAATGCGGGAGGGGGAAGGTTCAGTCGAGGATCCGGAGGATCGAGCGTGAGGTAAGAGCCCAGGCGGTCGAGTGCGCCGTGCGCAGGCCTTCCTGCATCTTGACTGCTCGGCAGTATGCGCCTGAAGCATACTTCAGGCGGCGACCCGCCTTTGAAGGTACCCAAATCGAGGAGAGGTTCGGCAGCGGTGAGAGATGGATGCGTTTTTGGATTCATCCTCGACCTCGTAGAGCCACCATGAAGCCAGCATTACAAAGATCCGTTTCCCGCCCTCATCCGCAAGCATAAGCTCACACAGCTCAGGCATCTTAACGAAGCCGCGAAGAGATACTATCGGCAGTGGTGAGAGATGCATGCGTTTTTGAATTCATCCTCGACCGCGTAGAGCCACCATGAAACCAGTATTACAAAGATCCGTTTCCCGCCCTCGTACGGAAGCATAAGCTCGCACAGCTCAGGCATCTTAACGAAGCCGCGAAGAGATACTATCATGATCTGGAAAGCATGATATCTGTTGGAATTGGTCCAGTCGCGAAACATCGGAGAGATGACCCAGTTTTCAGTCGTATATTCCAGCTACTTTCGCATACCAGGCCACGCCTCCACCATCCGGGTGGTAAATCGAGACTCGGCAGCTGGACGCGTTACATAGGCAATGTCGGCCAATGTGCGGAGCGAAAAGTGGGCGTGGAATTGGCTGAGGACGTGCGTGCAACATCCTTTGTCGCGGTGGGAAATATCCGAAGCCTTGAGGCATTGTAGAAGAAAAGACACCTTCTCGTCCAGCTCGTCTGCGGTCAATTCAAGTTGTTTGATGTTGTCTTTGTGTCGGAAGTGAGACGGACATTAGGGTCCCGCAGCTTCCCAGTCAGCCAGGCGGGCACAAATACTTCGGCGCACTAACCTCGCAGGTGCAATCAGCATCATGTTGCGCACTGAGCTTAAAGATACAAGTCAAGCTCGGTAACTGGTGTGAGTCGCAGAAATGACGCCTACATTGGAACTCATGCTTTGCGAGAGATATTGAACTTAATTGGGGTAGAAACAAGAAGTGTTTGCGCCTTGTCAGAGAGAACGAGCCGTGTCTCCAAGAACCACGGAATAATTTGCCAGTGTTGTCCTTAAGGGTTAAGTCTTAAGTTAAGTTAAGTCTTAATTTACCCTTAATATTAAGCCTTAACAACACTATTAACCCTTAATTAAGGCCTTAATGATGGCTTTATATTTTATTCGCCTTGCCGTTGGTTGTGCTCAAACATGGTAGAATCCCACCCAGACATGGAATGCTACTATGAACACCCAACAGGATCATTTAACAACAACCACTAGCTTGATTGGCCCACATTTGACACTGCAAGGCTGTCAACTTGCCTTCTGCAGCAAGATTCGGCGAGATCCAGAGGCCTCAGTTGGTAAGATGCAAGAAAAATTGCCCAACATTGGTTTCAAGTGTTCTGATAGGTCCAGGAACGGCCTCAGGCTGTTGGCGAAAAATTGCAAGCATCCTTAACTTAAGGCCTTAATATACCCTTAATATTAAGGTGTAATTAAGTGTTAAGGCCTTAACAAAAGAAATTACCCTTATTAACCCCTTAAGTGACAACACTGTAATTTGCCACAAGGAATCAGTTGAGTCCTAATTGTACTGTGGCTTCTCGTCGCTGCGTGACTTGTCTTCGTGAAGGGACTCGTCGGACTAGTTTTCCAACGTCCTGCCGAGTTCCCGTGCAATCCAGTCTGTCGGGGAGGCCTGTTGGAGTTGAACGTTGAACGAGTCGGGATGTCAAAGTGACCAGAGCACAGCCACTTGTGCTCCAATTAGCTAGTCTGCAACGCCCAATGCGAAGAGAGGAAGACCAGTCGCAACTCACTCCCACTCCCACTACTACCATACTTTCCCTTCCCGATAAGCTTCTCCTCCTTATTGCCGCCATTGGGCTAGAGGGTGCACGTCCTCCATTCGGATTTCACTGACCCCGCCATCCTCGACTTGAATTCGCGATATCCCACGTCTCCCGTCGTTTTCGCGATGTCATCACTAGCACGCCGACCTTTCGGACACAAATCGAGGTTGACTTGTCTTGCCCTAGCTCGGCGGAAATATTCAAATCTATCTCGAACATTCACAAGCATGTAAAATCTGGGTCACCCTGCGCGATATCTCCCAAGAATCATACCAGAACCCCATCCCCAATCTCCTCATCGACGACTTCGTGCCCCGTATTAATCGGGTACAGAGATTGTCCATCGAGGCTGCGGGACATGGGATACACAAGGTCATGGCCCCGCTTCGCGACGTCTCCGTTGCCTCTGTGCAGCGTGTTGAAGTCAGACTGGAAGACATTTCGGATGACCCCAACGGCACTCTGGAGATATTTTGCCGAGGAGCCCCTCTCTTACATTCTATCAGTATGTTTTGCCTGACGATCCACCGTCCTCTATTGCCTCCGTGGACCAGTTCCCTGGTGGCGATCGAGCTCAGGTGCTGGTCAACTTTCTCTAGATCGGACCATAGCAAGATCAGAACGCTCAAGAAGATAGTGACCGCCTGCCCGTTATTGGCTCACTTGGCTGTCGATTTCTGGCCTTGTCCAAACACTGGTCGCCAGATCGAAATACCATGCCTGAAATCCCTCCACTTATATCTAACGTCCGACGATGAAGCTTCTACCGCGACAGTTATGCTTAGTTTGTTCGCCACCCCTGCCCTGTCCGACCTCGTAATCATCTTCGCCTATGGCGAACAGCTGTCGGTCTTGTTCAATCCAATGAGTCTTCCCCAATCGGTCTTCCCCGCTTTGACGTCGCTCTCATTTATAAGCGACAAGTGCATATGCGAGGCGGACCATCCTCTTAGCTTTCTTCCCTCACAGATATTTGTCCCCTCGCCACGGGTTTTTCCCGCGTTGACATCTTTCTGCATGCTCAACGTGTGCTTCTCGGGGAAGATCATCCACGATCTTCTCGGCGAGGACGCGGCACCGTGGCCGCTTCTGCGCACATTCGCGGTTAGCGTCGAGAATAATCCGGACTACGACCAGAGCGTGTACGCTGCTTTGCAGCTCGCCGTGCGCTCGCGACGTCAACACGAGTTGCCCGTTCCCACCATCAGACTCGATCCACACTTGTTCTGTCAAAAGTATTGGGAAGGCGATAATGTGGATGTGGAGGTTTGCGAACCGATGGAACTTGTGAATTCCCTGCGTATCGATCTTAAGTCATAAATTGGCTGCGACTACTCTTGACCTTCTATCCCCCATGTCGTGAGTTCTTTGAACCCATGCCGTTCATGCCTCAGCTCCAACACCGAATCGCAGGGGTGCACTCTTTACTTTCGAAGCGGCGATCCACATTGCAGCCGATTGTCGTAGGCGTCGATTTTCATGAGCCATTGCATAAGTAGCTGCAGGGGGGCGCGTTCAAATCGAGCTTTGGTGTAGACTCGAATCAGTAGCGATTCTTTGGTATTGATGACAGTCGATCAATAATAGCACAGCAGAATAGCTCGTCGAACGACTGTCCTGTACTGGCTCGAGTCTACCTTGGGTGTAAAATTAGCTAGATTCCTTGAAACAAATATTAATACACATGAAGAGCGCTACTTGACTCTAGTTTCTCGCAAACCATCTTGTCGGCTGTTGCACATCTGCACTGACAACCGATAGTATGCAAACAGCAAAGCGCGAGGACCACAAAAGACAGCATCGTAACTCACACACTCATAGATCACACTTTAATACAGTACTACGCTTATTCCGAGTTTCTGAGCGATATTGCACATGCGCAACCATCAGTCCCAAGAGTCGAATTGTAGGCACAAGCCTTGCAGTAAGACGGTCGGAGCACAACCTTAAATCACGCCAGAGAGAATCAAAAGAAATCAATGCTTTGTTTCAAATATCAAGATATTTTTACGCGACCCAACGATGCTCCTCTCACTTGGCCAAAGCGGGGCATCATGAACCTGTAAGGAGCACAGGCATATCGTGGTGCGGTGTTGCGGCAAAGCGACGTCAAGCAGATGAGAGTGTGATGACGCGACTTCACTCTTCTGCGTGGCTATTGACAGACATCGGCGGCGCGCAATCCGGGGCACGGCGGGTCATTTACTCTGAAAAAAGAGCGTCAAGTCAGCACCAAAAGTATAGCTGAAGCGAAGCTGGAAACGCACTGGAGCGGGCTCTCATCTTTCTGCGCTTGCGTCTGAGTCTGCGAGACCTTTTCTTTTTCCACTTCTCTCTCATACTGTCAAGGAAGAATGAGCAGGCAAAATAGGAGAAACAGAAGACGACGCACATGTGTAGTTATGGAAAGAACTGAGAGGCGGTGGGAACTGTCAAGTGTGATATAGCCCAGCTGTACAGTTGTTGGTCAGCTTTTCCCACGTCGGATCAGTACCCGAAGTGGCAACATTTCCATTTGGCCCAATTCGGCCACTGCGCCGTCACGCGATGGCCAAACGAAAGCGAGTTCCCCAAGCCTTGCACTCTGAGCTGTCCGAATACTCGTCCTTGCTGCGCGCGCTGCGTACAAACGATATTCTCGATGTCGCGAAGCATATCACTGGCCCACCACCGCCTAAGGAACGCCGTAAACCTAAACGCACCGAGTTGCCAGTGCAATTGGACGTTGGCGAGCTTCGCTCGTCGCTACCGGATGAATCAGATATACAGCCGGTTGCAGGGCCAAGTAATCTGAAAGAGATAGAGGCACCCAAACGGAAACACGCTAGGAAACGCGATACATGGACGCGTTGGCCCCTCCTTGTCACGGATGTCCATGTACCAGAATGGGGTCTCCAAGATGAAATAGAAGCTCTTATGGGGATCGCACTGAAGAACAACCCGCACGCAGGGCTTTCGGAATCTGACTCTCTCGAAGATCTAGATGTAGACGATACACCGTCGACTCTGCCGTACTTAACTCAATCGGCGTCGAACTTCCTGTCCTCTGTTCTTGCCCTCATCGCCATCCACACTCCTGCACGTCCGCAGAGCATGCAGGACCGGATCAATCCAATCGGATGGCAGAATGTGTTAGACGTGGTGGGATCTTGCGGTGATTCGAGATTCGACGAAAAGTGTGTCCATAACGACGTGTCTTTTGCCAGTAGTGAACCCCTCCCAATTTGATAGCATGATAAATAATGTCAGAGCCCGCATGGAGGCTATCTACGTTCCTTATGAATCCAACGGTTCGTTTTTTTCTCTCTTGGCGGGACACTAGACTGAAAGATGGAACTAGCTCTTGACCGAATGCCTATACGCATCGCGACCAAATCCAAAGCCGCAGCTACCTTGGAGAATCTGGATCGAAGCCTACTGACTTTCCCTCCGGAGCCGCAGGCGAGACGTACGTACTCTAGGTGTCCTTCGCGCCTGATCTGAACGATTTTTGAAGAAATGAAACGCAAAAAGACAGTAATAGAAGACAATGTAGATTCCGATGATCTCGACAGTTAACTGTATATCCCTTCCTGCTTCAGGTAGGTGCACCATTTGTTCCTGCAGCCGGAAGCTGATGTTTCTCCTAGCATCGTAAATTATGTTAATCGAGTCACATAATCCGAGCCCTCCCTGTAGATGCCGCACATACATTATCAGATAGGCCACATCCTACGCTTACACTACCGCACCAAGTAAATTATCAACAAACGACAAAGGAACAAATATGCTGACAAGGAGATCGATTTCTCGACCTGAGTGTTCCAAGAAATAATATACAGCCTCAAGCCATATTCACCATCGAACCATGCGGAAATTTGACACCAAAACATCCCGGTAAATCCGCAATGACTCGACATGACTCCATCGACCGATCTATTTAAATGCATATCCGTACGCGTCAATCTTCTCAAAATGGCCTTGACACAGTTGACGTATAGCGTCTATGATGCCTTCACCGCAAAGCGGTTTGGTGGCAACCCGGCTGCGGTAGTCCTCCTGCCCTCCGACCATGGTTTGTCGGACGACCTTCTACAGCTCATCGGAAGGTATACGATGGCACGCGGGATATGCCATCTCCAACCACGCTGATATCTGCGCAGGGAATTCAACCTCTCTGAGACGGTGTTTCTGGTCCCACTTGTCGACCACCGCGCGGATGCCCCCCACTTTTCAATTCGTTGGTTCACGCCATGTGATTTCGGCGGCATACGAGCAATCGTGTTGAAACTGAACGCGGCCCACAGACCTAGAGGCACCATTGTGCGGCCATGCAACCCTTGCAGCCGCCTGTCACCTGCAAACGCACCACCCCGAGCTCCAGCCGCCGTATCGCTTCGCTTCGCGCCACTCCGGCGAGCTCACAGTCAGCTACCTCCCCGACGGCGATCTCTACGAGCTCGACTTCCCCGCGGACATCCCGGCACCCGTTGCTGATCTCGCGGCGGGCGTCACGATGGCACAGACCTGGCTCCCGCAGCTCGCGGCGGCGGACATCCGAGCGGTCGCAACGACGGGGCGTGGGTACCTCGTCGAGCTTGCGGAGAGCGTTGATGTGGCTGCGGTGGTGTACGACACGGCCGCGATCGTCAGTCATAATGTAATTGGCAGCTGAATATCCGAAAGGTCTGATTCTTCTTCCGCAGGCACGCGACGTGCCCGTCGGCCAGTGCGTAATCACCGCGCCGCGGCAGGCCACCGTGGACGACGTGTCGCGCGTGCATTCGCGCATGTTCGCGTGCGGCAGCGGCATCAACGAGGACCCCGTCACAGGCTCGGCGCATACGCGCATCGTGCCGTACTGGCTCAGCAAATGGGGTGGTGACGCGCTCAAGTGCCGGCAGGCCAGCACGCGGGGCGGCGATTTGGATACAGTGTGACTGCGCAATGAGGGTCGCGTGCTGCTGCGCGGGCAGGGAGTGAAGGTGGCGGACGGGACGTTGTTCCTGTGACTGTTCGCCGTCCCAAAAGTAAGATGGACCGAAGTGCATAGTTATACAGATATACAACACTGTCGTGCGTTTAGTCAAGTCAGAGGCTACGATTCACATTGGACTCTACCTCAAGTAGCCATCCCACTCATGACTTCATAGATGCCATCCACCCGTCTTTTACCAAGAGTCTCGCTCCAGAACCGCATTATAGGCTCCCACTCGGTTTTCGAAGCTGGCATCCCTGGCCCTTTTGCGTCCATTTTATTTTCCACGACGCGCTGGAATCCCTTTCTGAAAGCGGGCAGGGCACCGGCGGGCAACACAGTCTCCGCCGGGGCTGGACGATACGCCACGAGCAGCGGGGTGGGACTCGGATTTGCGAGCGTGGGGTACGAGAGGAGGGGCCCGGAGATCGTCACGATCGAGCCCAGCGACGCGGCCTGCAGTCGCCACCACCTGAGAGCAGATTCAACAGCAACGCTTCCGCCTTGCGCGAACCCGAATAGGTGGATACGGTGCGCCGGCCAGGCGCAGTCGTCGATGAGATGCCGGAATACGGCCTCCATGAGGATGAGCGCGGTTGTCGGGTTCGGGCGGTCGATTAGTTCGCCAAGGTCGCCGAATGACGGGAACCACGCGTACGACTCTTCATACAGGAAGGGAACTCTGGAACTAGTCAGATACAGGTAATGGCAGGCGCTTGGCTGGCACCGACTGATCTGGGGCCCGCAACGCCAAAACTGCAGTCTGGGGTAGCTTTAATTGGCGCCCGAGTTTAGAGAACGGTACATGTGTATCGCCTTGATAGCGGAATGAATTAGAATACGACCTGGACCGCTCAAAACTTGCCTAGACCGTGCAGAAAGATAAGGATGTTCTCGTCTGTGCCATCGTCGCTGGGCGCATAGAAGAATGGGACCGAAACTTTCTCCTTCTTTGGAGGGTCTTTTGCTCTTGGATAGGACTCGTCCGCGGGAGCCTCGCGAAGATGGAAATGCTGAGAGTCCGAGGAAAATGAAGAGGACATGCGTGTAGTATCACTGGTCGTATGTCGTCAAGCGCTAGAATCTCAGACAGGTGGCGTAGTCAGTCCGAGCAGCAAGATTTCAGTGTGCTCGACAAATTATCTGAAGAGAATCAAATGAGATTTGAGTGATTGTAGAAGAGAGGAGTTTCTTTACTACTTAGTATAATTCATCTTTCTCTTCTTGCTTCTCTTCCTCCCTCCTAATCATATGTCTTCAGTAACCTTCAACTTGCGCTCGCACGGGCACCCGGCTACATAGAACAACCATTAGTCCCAAGACTCTGTCGGCGTTTGCGGCATCCCTGCATCAATGCGAAGACTTAGACTGGAAGTTCACATGCGATATGTGGTTCGATCACGAGTAAAGTCCCCACTCCTCCCACCATACCGACGATGTTCGGGCTTTCGCAACCTCAACTGCAGCTGCTTTACGATGGTACGCTCTTTTTGCCTCTCAAGTTTCATCTTCTGAACGGGCCACTCCAGGCGCGCGGAAATGGTTTACAATCATCTGTGTTACGACAGGACCTGCTGTATTCGTCGTAGATGCGCCGTTTGGCCGCTTCGCACCCTCCGAAAACAGCATATTCCTCCTAGATGGTGCTTATTCTATCAGTCGTATCGCTGCTGTGTTGTGACGTTGCACACAGGCATCAAGTCGTGGATTATCATGGAATTGGTATCGCCAGCTATGTTCATATACGCGTTTCTCAATGCCCCGCTCGGGTCTCGCTCGTTGCATCTTGCTAGCCCCCAGAGTCTCCTTGTGGGAGCATATCTGATCCACTACCTCAACCGCGCACTGCTCTCTCCATTACGCACCCCGTCGCGCTCAAAATCGCACATCATCGTGCCTCTGTCGGCGGTGGCATTCAACACCGTCAACGGCTCGCTCCTAGGCGCCTTCCTCTCCTCCCCTGCCGCCCCCTCGCCCGCCGCATACTCCCGCCCCACCTTCTGGGTCGGCATGGCGCTGTGGGCGCTGGGCTTTGCAGGGAACATCGTGCACGACGAGATCCTGCTCAACATCCGGCGCAACGCCAAGAGCAAGGGCAAAGCGAAGGACGCGGCCCCAGGCGAGCACTACGCGATCCCGCACGGCCTGCTCTACCGCTACATCTCGTACCCGAACTACTTCTGCGAGTGGGTCGAGTGGCTCGGCTTCGCCCTTGCTGCGGACCCCCGGCCTATGCACTACCTCGCGAGCGGCGGCCTTTCCCTCGCGAAGGTCGTGTCCAAGGACACCTGGGCGACGATGCTGTTCGGCCCGTCGGCGGGTTTCCTACCGCTGCTTTCGCCCCCGTGGCTGTTCTTCGTGGTGGAGGTCGTGCTGATGTTCCCTCGGGCATACCGCGGGCATCTCTGGTACAAGAACAAGTTCGGCGAGAGCTACCCGATGGAGAGGAAGATCGTCGTTCCGTTTTTGCTGTAGCGTGACGTGCTTTCGACTTGGATCTGCATATGCACAGACGCGAAAAAATATTTCTTGTAGTATCAACGAATGACCTGGCAGATCAGCTTGAACAAGAACATCGTTTTCGAGTCAGCTCTCTGAATGTCCTGTACGGATGGTGTTACCCAATATTAACGGTGTTAAATTCAGACATGACGGTCGAGACGTCAATTCGACGCGAAGCGGAATAACCACCACCCCACCTTCCACAACGCAGATAGACAATTTGGATTCAGAAGACGCGCACCTCGTCTGAGATTAAACGTGTGCAGTACGGATGGTCAAGGATTGTGTGGAATCCCGACCTGGTACGTATCTGAGCCCTTACATCTAGCAGGATATCCATCAAGTGTCGGATTTCTCCTACTTCACATCAGCCAACTGACTTTTGCAGATACGGCGGTCGACTGCTCCACGCCAGCGGTGAAGGCCTGCCGTTCCCTGGTCGTCGGAGTGGACGCGGATGGGCCCCAGTGCTGCGGAACGTGAAGGAAAATATCAATGATTACGGCAGACGGTCCGTCGAGGTGGCCTAGGCCAACCTTAGTATACTTGTATGCGGAGGCGGTTTCCAAAATTGTAAACATTGTAAACACTTCAGCTTCCATCCCAAGGCAAACAGCGCGAGTTGATCTAGAAGGTGGCCACTGTGCAGAAGAACCATCTCTGCTGCCCAATAGTAACGCACCTTTGCGTCGGAGTTAGGGCTCAGTTCATTCACAGCCAGGTCCAACGGCTCACCAGTGCGCACACAAGTAGAATGATGACGAGGCCTGAATCAAGACAGATCAAGACCTACTGTAATGAGCCCACCAGTTTCGCGGGATGAAACAACTCGACATTGACGAGTCTCGAGTCGGCGGCGGAGAAAGTTTGAGCTCAGGTATAGCCGGTCCCCGCTGGCGTCTCGAGTGCACCACGCTCCGCAAAAGGACGCCTAATTTCCTTGAGGCCATTTGGTTTGCATGCAGGTCGACGTTGATCGTGAGGGGACGAATGGGCCATGGTGTTGAGGCTTGAGCGCAGCAGTCCATTTCAAGATCTAGGCTAACCCGAGGTTTCACAGAGAAGCAGCGGTTACATCGCGAAACGGGACTTTGAGATTTCTGCCAACTCCCGACAGGCCAAATTGACCTCAATCTGTGTCCAAAGAGTGGGTGCATTGCGAAACCGCCGGGGACTACTTGAAGTTTATTGCAAGTGGTGGATTTGAATGAAGTTGTTTGCAGATGTATACCATCACCTTTAGATTGCATAGCCGCATCGACGCGCCTCAAAATTTGAAGTCAACCTAAGTCTCATGCCACGAAGTCAATGTCGGCGGTTCCCAAAATCATAATAAAGCCTCGCGTTATCATGCCGCCCCGATCTGTACCGCCATCGCCTGAGGAGGAGGAAGAAGCAGACGTCGACGCAGACGGTGAGGATGAGACAGACGACGCGCCAACACCTATGGACGTCGACGGAGACGGTGCCAGCGTTTCAGAAGAGGGTGGGGCTGCTAAAAGAGGCAGAGGTCGACCCCGTGGCCGGGGGAAAGGCCTGTCGACAAGCGGAACGAGTACACCCCGACTGAGAGGTCGGGGGCGTGGCGCTGCTAGAGGAGCGAAATCCCGCGGCACTGGCAGAACTATCTTGGGAAGCGGCGCTCTGACTATCCGACTTCCCAAAAGACCTGAAGAAGAGGAGGAAGAGGAGGAATTGGACGACGGAGACGCCGGCACGGAGGGTGAGACGCTGGCGGTCGAGGAGAAAGAGAAGGAAAAAGAAAAAGAACAAACGGGCCCTATCGGCGGTGGCAAACCCTTCCGCAAGATTCAAGGGCAGGTGTACATCATCGACGGAGATGAATTTGTGACGGAGGATGACCCCAAGGGCGACGAGAAGATCGACAAGTGGGGCAATCTGCTGGGCGGTCAGTGTGTTTCCTGTGGCATCTCTTCGATTTCTCACTGTGTTCTGAAGGGCGGCGGTTCAAGGCCTCCACGTTCGTACTGCCAGGAAGGCACCCGGAGCGCCGCTACATGCTCGCGATCGACGCCGCCCGCACTTCTGGCTTTCGCGACTCCCTCTATTACTTCCGGCGGAATCCTCTTGCTTTCAAACAGAATGCTACGCAGCCAGAGAAGGACTACCTCATTTCTCAAAGCAAACTTGGCTCCCACCTGCGCACGAGGAGCGTAACCCTTGTAACTGCTCGTAGTGCATTCAAGTTGCATGGCAGCAAGATGATAATCGGTACGCCCTCCTTCCAAAACACTTCGATAGCGCTGGAACTAATATCCACGCTCAAGATGGTAGATGGGTAGTTGACGATTATTACGAGGAAAAGTCCCTGGAAGAAATCATCGCACGCGGACTCAAAGCGGGCGACCCCGTCGGCGAGTTACCGGATCCCAATGCGATGTACCACTCCAACGAACCGTCGAATAACGCCGCCAATGCCTCGAACGCTGCTAGCAACAAGAACGACCGCGGCGGCGGCGTAACAATAGGCGTCTATCGTGCCGGCGGGCCCACGACGATATTCGGCGGTAGTGGGTGGGGACCGTACAGC
Source organism: Mycena sp. CBHHK59/15 (assembly GCA_029204085.1). Lineage (NCBI taxonomy): Eukaryota > Fungi > Basidiomycota > Agaricomycetes > Agaricales > Mycenaceae > Mycena > Mycena sp. CBHHK59/15. The sequence continues at coordinate 150,007 of JARGXW010000130.1, forward strand.
GACGGCCCGCTGAACGCTGTGCGCAAGAGCCTGTTGTCGCGCGACGGCGTGTCGGAGGAGAATTGGATGTGGATGGCTGCGACCCGGACCCTCGCGGCCGACGAGGAGTGGGCGCGGTGGCGGAAAGAGAGTATCAAGCCCATGGACCTGCTGGGGAACGTCGTGAAGGGCAAGCGGAAGGCAGACGCCGAACAGGAGGAGGAGCAGGAAGACGCCAACACGGCTCCCGCAGGAAAGAAACTCAGGCTGGACCCCGCGGACGACTTGCCCCTCGGTGTCTACGAGGCCCATTCTGGTATCGTGCAGTGTAAGTTTTTCTTTGCGTATTCGCCTTTTTACCTTGTCTGATATGTTGCCCTCAGATCGCGCGGATACCCAACCGACACGCAGTCGAATGGAGCCACTGCCGGATTCTGACGTGAAGAAAGCTGTGTTGGGTGGAACCAAAGTCGGGAACGGCGGTTGGGCGATCGCATGGATCGACACTATCATGGAGGTTCCCAGTCTAGAGGCCCTGCAGAGACCGGAGGTTGAAGAAAAAACGCGTTTGTGGAAAGAGGCCGAGGCCAGTATGCCGATCGATCCACCATGAGAAAAAACGCTTTCGTTGATTTCGTTTATTGTAAATTCTGTACATTTCGACCGTTGGCGTGTACGCGCCCTAAGCCTCGGCCTTACCCTTGGCTACCTCTTGTGAGGTTTAACATCCAAAGTGACTTTCCTTTTCAGGACTCACGAGTCACTTCGAGCTCACCGAGTTCATGGTGCGACCTACGTCTTCCATCATCCCCGCTTTGACCACACTCATTGTGGTAGAACTTGAAACCCATGATGGAAGAATTCAAGGCAGCAGACGAAGAGCAGGTGTTGGTTCTTGAGGAAGAATTTAGGGAACTAGCCTTGAAGGAAGGAGAGCTTCTTGAGCAGCTTACCGAAGTTCGCGACGCTAAACAGCGCGTCAGACGCCTGGTAGCTGAAAAGAAGAATCGGTATGCGTCCATATATACGCTGCCAGACGAGCTGCTGGTTTGCATTGTCGAAGCGGGGCAGCTTCATTTGTCGAACTCTGCGTTGACGCCGGAAGTACTGGCATCGCACATCTCTCAGCGATTTCGCTGGGTGGTCCTCGGCGCACCGCCACTCTGGACTGCGATAGAGCTCTGCTGGGGTGTCACGTCCAACGCCGAACGGTTCGCAGCGTACCTCCAGCGCTCGCAGGCCTGTGCACTCTCTGTGACGCTGAAATACGACACCTATGAAGGAACGGCGGAATGCGATTACGACGAAATTCCCAACGAACTGCCCACAATCGCGCTATACATAAGCCGCATTCGATGGCTGGTCATACAATGCGGTGGAGGGGGACTCTCCTTCGAAGACGTGAGAACACATCTGTCCGACTTGCATGCCCCCTACCTGGAGCATATTAACATTTGCTCAATCGTCTCCGTCTTTCAACCAGAAGAGGATCAATACGCATTGTTATTCAACCAGGGCGCTCCGCGCTTAACGACTCTCAAGCTGAGCAACGTTCGCCCCATATCTCACAGTCCCTGGATACACTCTCTCACGAGTGTCGACCTGCGGAACCTGGAGAGTCCGCTGGAAGCCTTTTTGCTGAACAAAATACTTACTGGTTGCCCCCACCTCACCAATATCACTTTGGACGAATCTACGTACTTCTTCATCGGGACGCCGTTTGATAACCATGTCCCAATGCTATCCCTTCGATCCCTCACAGCCATCTGTCTCAATTCTGACAATGCGGATGCACTGCTGAAAGGTGTCATTGCACTTATCCATGCTCCTGCGCTGGAGAACCTTCAATTTTCAGGCGTACACGGCACCCAGATCAGCACCTTCTTCAACCGCCTCTCACGTTCAAAATTCCCGGCCCTCCAATCCCTCACGTTCGTGAACTCGAGTATTCGATGTAAGCTATGTCATATTCTTCCGGCTCGCATCCAGCCCTCGGCTCTCCGACATTTCGCAGCATTGACGTCTTTGACGATTGTCAATATGTGCTATACAAATCAACTCCTCGAGGATCTTTTAGCCACATCTCTGCAGGCAGACGGCTCCTCTGGCGGCTTGTCCCTCCTTCACACGCTTACCCTCGGATATAAAGACGCGGATGATTTTGGGATTGCGAGCTGGCCCAGGCTAGGGTCTGGCGTAACTCATATGCCTGTCGACACCCACGATCCTCTCCGTGCTCTGCGAACGATAATCACCTCCCGTCAAAAAACTCTTCCAATCTGTCTTCGACTGCCTCGATCGCGCTTCTTTACTGGAAGAGATTGGGACCATAGTGACGCGCCGCTGGAAATATTCAACGTACATGCCTTACTTCAGGCACTGGGTCATAGTGGAGATGACGAGATATCGAATGTATTCTGAAAATATTTAAGTGGTGGTCAAGATGGATTGTATATGTACAATGGAAATGAAGTGGGCTTAAACTAAAATTACACTTTCTAATCTCATAGTGGAGTGGTGTAAAGGCGGACCGAAGTTTCTCTTAATACCACCCTTCATCATCGTAGGAATAGGCATGTCGATGTCCATCCTCGGAATCAGTATGGTCTCCATCGTCGTCTTCGAGCTGCCCTGCAGTATAGTCAGGGGAATATCTGGAGGACATGAGAAACATGATAAAGAGAATGATGGAACTGCCTACCTTGGGGAGCTGAGAGCTCTATATTCATGTATTATTATAAGGCGATCAGCCTGAGGAGAAGACACATACTCTGGAGATTTCGCCATGGGGTCAAATTCTTCTTCGGTGTATCTTGAGTCGAGATCACTAATTCTAGATTCGTGTTATATTATATTATTATATTATAAGGCCACACAAGGAGAAGATACATACACTGGAGACCGCGGATCGTATTCTTCTTCTTCAAGATACCTTGAGCGGACAGGGCCGCGGCTATTAGGTCAGTTGTGGTGGGGTGGAGAGGATACAAGTACTTACCGACGCGGGGTGTCGTCGTCGTTGTCGTCGTCGCTTACATCTATTGGTTCGATTGGTCTGTAAAGTCGTGAGCTGACCATTGAGACAGTTGCGTGAATGACGCTAACGGAGAGGACACCGCGCGGTTTCCTCCTCTGCGGGACCTACTACTAGATAGATAGATGTTAGCGCCGTCGGGAAAAAAACATGATAGGACCTACGGTCCAACATCTCCTACATCGTCGTCCTCATTCTCTGAGTCACTCAGGACAATCCGATTGTGGCGACGGTTGACTGGTGCAGCACGCCGATCGTGGGTTGCTCGAGGAGGTGGCGAGCTGCCGTGCTCTGAATCCGAGTTGATCTCTATGATGTTGGCTGCAGGGTGTAGTCCACCGTCTTCCTCATCATCATCGATGAAGCTGTCGTATCCATCTTCGGCGTCATGCGCTCCGTGACCTTCAGCTCCCCCAACGCTATCATCGTCGTCGTCGTCGTCATCCCCAAAATCACCCCACCAATGGCCGGGAGGATACTGATGAGCCAGTGCGGCCACCAAATTCGGGAACGGTGGCCAGACTACATCGTCGTCATCGTCGCCGCTATCATCGAACATCTCTCCTTCCTCCAAGTCATGATCCACGTTGTGACCCTGGTAAATACGGTGGCAGTTGGTGCATACGCCGTCCCAGATTTCGTGCATGCAGTCCAAGCAACGATAGACACCACCATCCTCCGCATCAAACATCCCCATGTCCTCGACAGAGACGGGCTGTCCATCGAGAACTGGCGGGTGAAACCTTGGGTGTTGGTGGGAATGGCGGAAGATGTTGTGCCATGGGTCAGGTGGATGCGCAGCATCCGCCCGCTGCGGTGGGCCAGGAAGCGCAGGGGGTGGCGGTGGACCAGTGGACAGCCCGCTCACCAACGAGCTCTTGAGCAGGCCGGCCACCATATCTTTGATGCTCCATACTTCAACTGGCCGTTCTTTGATAATAGCGCGACAATGCGGGCAGGTCTTCTTTCGCGAGCCCATGTAATGTTCCTCGGGTTCACTCGTGAACCAGCTCACTAGGCAATCGTAGCACGCGATGTGTCCGCAGGGAGCCAAAGCGTAGGGTTTGTGCAAAAGGTCGAGGCACACCTGGCAAGTGAGAGATTGGTGGAGTTGAGACAAGGTATCCTCGTGTTTTTTTAACAACTAGATTTGGTGCAACGTTTAGATGCAGTAGAAAACGGACACAAATGAGGCAACTGACAATAGACTGGGCACCAAGCTCTTGATTGAGTCTAGCGATTATGACCGTCAAAGATTCTGCAGTCACTGAAGTCTGGGGAATGTCTTTTACAACTTCCGATTGTTGTACTCCTGTCACATCCTGGAGTTGAGGTGGCAATGGTGGAGGGGATGATGCCGCTTTCTGCTTCCCCTTGCCAGAGTTCTGGGGAAATAGTTGAATAAGGAGAAAATCAGGAGGCCGAAGTAAATACTATGGAGTTCTTCCTAGATGGGAGGGTTGGGGACAAAACCAAGCTGACGCTGGAAGCAGGTGCAGCATTCGTGCTACCGGAAGGCAGCTCGAGAGGTACGACGACAGGTGTCTTCTTCTTCTTCTTCTTTCGTTTTTTCCTGTCCTTTGACTGAGGCGTGTTTTCTGACAGGAGCTTGATTTTCTTGGGATCAGGAACGCTGTCGGAATCTGCGTCCTCGGATAACGCTCTTTTGAGAGTGTTTGTGGGCGCAAGAATAGGGGAAGCTGAAGGCGGGGTAATTTGGCGCGTCGCCATGAAATGGTGAGGAAGAGATTGCGCGCTTGGGCCGATGGGAAACAAGTGAGCTTGAGGCAAGTTTCGTAAAACAGGTTTGGTCGTGTGTAAAGTAGAGGCTATCGTCTCCAAATCAAATGCCATGACCGCGTACATAACCAACAACAACGACGACGCGCTCCAAAGTTTGGGATTCTCGTCTTGTTTCACGCCGAGCGTTACTTTCACTTCTTCTCGTCTCTATTCTCGCAAGCCCTGGTGCCCAACTCGCGTTTTCTGCAATTCTGTCTATCATGTCTTCTGCATCACGGCGATCTCCAAGAACCCCAAGAAAGCCGCTCCTTCCCCTAACAGCGGTGGCTACCCCGTGTTCTCCGAGTCCTTATATGACTGACCGTTCTCTCTCGTCCAATGCCTCGGAGCACTCCATGAAACCCTTCGCAATCACGAAGATGCCTCTCTCCTCAAGTCGCGTTAACTTGAAGAGGGATAACTCCGGGAGTCTGCGGTACGGCCAGTGGAAGGAGAACGATTCTCCTCAAGTCGAAGGAATCGAAAGGTATAATTCTAATCGAGGATCCCCGCGTCCGGCAACCATGCGAATTCGTTCTTTCCACTTCACCGAGTCTTTGCACCAACGAGTGTATCATAACGAACCATATCCCACAACCTTAAACCCCACCTACTCCGTACCACCGTCGCCAACAGAATTATGCCTCCCTCCGTTCAACTTACCCACCTCACCCAAACACCGGCGATCTCTACTATCTACAGGATTACCAGGCTTTCCTGAATCGCCAACGTTTTGGCTCGTCATGTACTTCTCCTTCAACCTAGGGCTGACCCTGTACAACAAAGGGGTTCTGGTGCGATTCCCTTTCCCATACACTCTATCGGCCTTGCACGCTCTTTTTGGGACGATCGGCGGGAGTATCTTGGCCAAACGAAGGACCTTCATTCCCTCGCGACTGAACCCTCGTGAAATGGTCGTTCTTGTGGCATTTAGCGTACTCTACGCTATCAACATCGTCGTCAGCAATGTATCCCTCCAACTTGTCACCGTGCCCGTGAGTTTGTTCCTCCGTTCGTCATTATCAGTATATTTTACAGCATTCTTTAGTTTCATCAGGTTGTCCGTGCTGCGACGCCCATTTTCACGATTGTATTCTCCGCCCTCCTGTTCGGTTCCCAATGTAGCCGAACCAAAAAGATGTCCCTTATACCCGTCGTTATGGGAGTTGGGCTTGCGTAAGTTGCAATCGGACGGATCTCTCTCAATACTAAGGAATCATCGATAGGACCTTTGGCGATTATTATTTCACTCGTGCGGGATTTCTCCTCACTCTGCTCGGCACCGTCTTGGCGGCGTTTAAGACGATACTTACGAACGTTCTACAAACTCCTACGAGCCCACCGACTCCATCCGAGAAATCTACTCTCATATTCCCCTCGGTGTTTCAGCGGCCATATTTTAGCAATCCACTTGACCTTCTTTTCTTCCTCTCCCCGTTCGCCTTCATCCAATGTATTTTCCTCGCCTATTCCACAGGAGAACTTGCGCGGGTCAGCCACTACTCTTCTCGGGAAATGTCATCGTTGAAAGCAATTGCTCTGTTTCTGAACGGATTCATCGCATTTGGCTTGAACGTAGTCAGTTTCAGCGCCAACAGGAGAGTAGGTGCGTTGGGTATGACGGTTGCTGGTGCGGACCTCGATCTTTCCACCTTATCAGAAGGACCCTCATGCATTTTTAATCTTAGCCAACGTAAAACAGGTCCTAACGATCGTCTGCGCCGTCTTCATCTTCAACCTCACTATCACCGCACTCAACGGGCTTGGAATCGTACTCACGCTGGCAGGGGGGACGTGGTACGCCTGGATCGAGCTGGCCGAGAAGCAGAACAAGACCTGAGGTATCTTGGGCGACATCCAGAACGAATGATGCACTCTATAACATCACGGCATAGATGCACCAGTGCCTCACACACGCGCGCGACATCCTATAATAGCACAGGTACAGGATCACTGCAGCGACAGCCACACGAGAACACCACATAGACCATTCTATATTTCTCCTGACATAGAGCGCATACCTTGAAATGTATTATTACAGTCTGTTCCTCGAACCCAATGTGTGATGATTTGAACCCTACTTAAGCTGCCAATTTTGTTCAATCTTGAATGCGCCAAGAGTGCAATTCAGTGCCCCACAAATTACGGCAGCGATAAACAAAACCTCCGAAGAATGACCGTAGCCTAGATTTACGGGTTTTAACCTCATTTTGAGGCAGAATCGGAAAGCAATTCGCTTTGACGACCCCAGGAGTTTTGAGGTTGAATTTCCCAATTTTCCAAACAAAGGCACAACGGGCGCCGTGGATCAAAGTTTCATGTTGGTTCGAGGTTTGACCTCAACATTATTTCGGCATTTCAATGTACTGTCAAACTGAGGAGAATACTTATGCTTGACCCTTATTGAATAGAAAGAGACAGTTTCGCAGTAATCGACGACGACGATGTCATCACTACCTTGGATAATATATAGTGTTATATATAGTGTTATACCAGTACTACCTATGCTGGTTGTGAGTCCAGCAATATTGATGCTTATGCTTGCCTGAGCGCTGAGTCCTCGACCATGTCATAGTTAACGTTACTCATAGCCCGGGCGAAAATGAGTTGTAATTTTGCAACCCTCGTTCTCTCATCAATTACTGATTCCATGAAGCTGCGTCAGCTTCAACAGGCGTTGGCAGCGTCTACTTGCACATCTCCGTTTTCACCTCCTCTGGGCAATGCGTCAAGCTCCCATCGAGCCTCTGCCCCATGTCCTACCAGTTTAGGTTAGTATAGTAATCTGAGAATGAGCCAAGCCTACATCATAGCTGCAAAATCCCTCGTGCTTCCACTGGTCATTTGTTTCTTCCACATAGCTATCAAATTGTAAGCCATTTGCAAAGAAGTGTCTCGAAAGCAAGAGAAGTTCACATACCCACAAAAGGTTATATGGTGGGAGTCGTGTTCTTGAAGTTTCAAGTCGTACAGTGCCACGTTCTCGACAATCTTCGGACTGCAGATGGCGCATTCATTTTTGGCAAGAGCAAAGCCGACGACAGTTGAAAATAAGAGAAAGATGGTTGGAAGACGCATGGTTCAATTTCGAGTTCAAGTGGTGTCAAGGGGTGGATGCGAGACATACAAGATACGATTGCCTCTTCATACTTAGCCGGGGTTTAATCGGGTTTATGCTTCCTTGGTCGATGCCGGTGAAGCGAGTACGCCCGTGAAGCGAGGAAGCCTGTGAAGCGAGTATGTATTGTATGTTGAGGTTGAGTTGAGTGACTCGATGGGTAGAATTCCGATCGAATCGGATTTCATTTCGCTACCATCTCCGATCCCGCCCGAGCCATTGGTAGAGGGCGCCGGCAGGCGGTCTTCCTATGTGCACAAGTCAACGCATGTACTACACTTACGTTCACACACTGCAAATCGGCAACTTGTTTAATGCTAATTACCAACGACATCCCGCACGGCTTTATCCTCTTCAAATGTTTTCTTGACCTGGTAATAGAAGGCAAGTGGGATGATATTCAGCTTGAGAGCAAGGTGATGACGAACCTGGGCAAAGAAGTTATCGTCAATTATGACGCGGGCACCGACAGCAGCCAACGCTTTTGAGATGTCGAGGCACGCCCGGTGCGCTTCGAGGGTGCCGGCTGCTTTCTCGAACCCCCGTGTGTGGTTACCGCCGTCAACGACCGTAGGAATTGCTAATTTTCGTCAGAATAGAATGCGGATCAAGCATGAATGGCGATACCGAAACCTGGATGCAACGAAGGGATTTCTTCGTTGATGTGAGCAACAGGATGTGGACACAATACTTCGAAAAGTACCATATGTTACGTTTCCCTACGTTGTTGAACACATGTGTCAGCCAAGCACGACGTCGGGGAATCGGAAACCTACAAAATCAGTGGATGCACTCTTGATGCCCCATTCATAATCAATGGACCCATATTTACTCCGTACGATGTGTGCTATCTCGTCTCCTGCTTGAATCCATCAGTTCGATGCCAGGTGCGGCAGGAAAATTCTGACCGAGTGCTTTGTTTTGTCGTAAATCATAAGTTGAACCCAAGTGGGTGACTTTGACCGTGCAGCCAGTAGCGAGTCCCGCGGCACTGTAGAATATATGCATGATAACTTCAAGTTCATCGCATAAAAAACTCACTGGAAGCAGGGCAGGACGCGTTTCATGGTTTCCTTTTGCTCTGTACGGGTCGGCGCGCGGACGTAACAACTGTAACAGTTGGATAAAATTTTAGCATGCTCGCAAACAAAGATGATGCGCCATACATGAACTTGGCATAGTCCGGGATGACTGAAAGGCAGGTAAGGTGGAAATAAAACAGCTAACTCGATCCTCTCACTGTTAGGTGCCCAATCTTTGCCTTCGAAAATACCGTGGATGCGATGTGTGGGTTTGAGTTGTTGTCTCAGAGCCGAAATATTGTTGTATCCAAGGACAGCGGCGTCGAGGGCATTTCTGCCTTCCCAAGGAGATAAGGCAGCATGCGCACTGGCTGAAATTCAAGTCCTTGTGTATAATGTTGACGAAGAAAAACCTACGTATGACCGAAGTATTCTACCTCGATCCGCTCGAGTGCGAGGCAGCTGGTTAGACTGACAGATCCTTTTGGACCTGGAGCCGGATGGCACCTGTTCGAAAAATCTTGAGCTCTGGAACGGTAGCTAACCCAGGGAACAGACATCAGGCACGCATCCATCTCTTTGTAAGCTCCACTTTCAAGCAGTTTCACTTTCCCGCTACCCCCTTCCTCCGCTATACGGGATATGCGACGCGTGAGGCAGCTTATTTTAACGAGAAGACGACCTAACCCGGGGTGCCCAATATCTGAATCTTGCCGGATATGTTGAATTTTTCGAATACAGCTTTAATCGCACACGCGACTGCAACACCAGAAATTGCGATTAAATTGTGCCCGCATGCATGTCCTACGCCCTGTGTTTGATTTGAAGAATAGCCAAGATCATGACGGGTTCAGGGAGGAGATTCAAACAGTGGTAGATAGAATCATGGGCAGAAAAGAACAAGAGCTGACCTGCAACGCATCCATCTGTAACGTATGTGCAGTCGAACCCCAAAGACAATCTTAATGCGGACATACATACCTCGGAATTTATTCCGATAGTCCTCCCACCCGTTCCACGACTGAAGCTGGCCAACCACGCAGTCGGCAGATGGTGATGTTTCGTAACACGGAAACCGTGGCTCGACATGAACGCGGTCAATACGTCGTGCGTATGCTCCTCCTCATACGCAATCTCAGGGTGGTCTGTCACTGCGGTAAGCCACGAGTCAGCGAGATTTAAGCTCTCTGTACCATGTATATCCATGCTGAGCTCTCTCAGTTCGCCGTCGAGTACTTTAATAGTTTCTTCGATAGTTTTAAGGATATCCTCCCTGTAAACGGTGTCGGGGCATACTGGTACGGCAGGAGTCTTGTCCTCTGGTCTCCATACTGTACCAGGCGGCGCTGGAGCAGCTTGGAACAGCTGAGTGGTGATCTGGGTCATTTTGGCGACTTGCTAACGGTCGTTGGAAGCAAGCAAACGTAGCGTGGTATTACGTAACACCTGTAAACTGGAACCCGACTAGTGAGAGAGAGAGAGAGTCGGTTAACGGCGCAAGCTATACTAAGTAGCTAAGATGCCGGCGCAGAGGTAATTACGCAAAATAAATAAGGTATCGAGTGATAAGTAAGATATCGTCCGCGTAAATAATTAACGGTCCGTTCAAAGTATCCAATCTGCGGTGGTACTCTGCGTGGTCAAGCGGGCGTGCGTGGATCTCGGGTAGACAAGAGTGGGAAGGCCAGGTGGGAGGGTAGCATAAGTCATAGGGTGAGCATAGGAATAAATAAGAACAGAAAGGCCATTGTGTTCTTGGAGGTCTGACCCCGAAGAGCGGAAGTCGGCTTCCGGCCCGTCAAAGCGTGTGGCGGTGTCGGCGCTTAGCCGTCTTCAATCGTCCTCCTCATCGACATCCACGCTCCCCTCCGGTTCCTCTTCTTCCCCACCATCTCCCTCACCCCCTTCGCCGTCCTCTTCGTCGTCTCCCTCCTGGACCTCATCTTCTTCGTCTTCGGGTACCAGCGGTTCTGTTGTCCGCCACGGCTGTCCCGTCTTCGTGAGCGCGCCCGACGCTTCCAGGAATTTTGCCAGCGCCTGCAGGCCGTTTTCCGTCCCCAGGATATCCGGTAGGGAGAGCTCGGCCGACGCGTCGCGTAGCAGGTCACGGTGCTGCTCGTAATTCTCGCATTCTCGTAGTATGTGTTCCCTTGTCTGGTACCGTTCTCCACATTGACACGCGATCCGTTCTAGGGGCACAAATTTAGCGTAGTATTCACCAATGAATGCATGACCTGTTCTGCACTGGACTAGCCGCCCATACACCTCCCGTTTGGTGTTCGTGAAGTGAGGCTTGGGTTTCCACGCGGGAGGGAGAACCCGACTAGTGACCACCGTTGATTGGCTATAGCTAGTGCTGAGGCTTGTAGTATACGCCATACCAACCCATACGTTCAAGCGATTCTGGCAATATATAAGACAAGTGAGCCTTCCATACATGTGCCTCCACAGGCTTACCCAAATATCCAGACTGCAAAAAATAAACCAATCGCCTCACATGAACCCATTAAAGTACATGTATGTACCCAGTAACTCAATATTCCTCCACTTCTGAAAGCGAAACATACTCCGAGACCGACTGCTGGTCCTCGTACTCCTCGACAACCTCGCGCATCGCGAACTTCATGATCGGCGTGGGCACAAGCTTGCACCCGATGACCTCCACATACTCCTCGCGCGCGAGCTCCCGCTCCGACACGGGGACCATATCCTCCTCGCCCGACCCCTCCGAATGGCTGCTATCTGCATCAACGGCGGTCCCACTGCTCGTCGCCCGCACATGTAGATCCTGCGTCTCGTCTGCACTCTCGTCCGTCACTGGCTCCGTCCAGCGGAGATCCAGCACCCGGCCCTTGACCATTCCGTCTACCGCGCGCACGCCGAGCTCGCGGCACAGCGGGAAGTATGGAAGGTACCGCAAATCGGGCTGCGCGAGCCGGCCCATGACCTTGAGCAGCTCCATGGCGGAGAAGTCTGCGGAGTAGTACCCTGCGATCATCGCGTTGGAACGGTCGTCGGGGGACGGCCCGTGCGGATTGGTGATAGGTGAGTAGATCTTGAAACCTGCTGGTCCGATGCCAGGATGTAACGAGTCGGGGTCGTTCACCGTCCGATCTTTGGAGCTCTCTTGCCCCAAGGTGGCAGATTGCGATGAGTGGATGATGTGCAGGTTTAGAAGAGCGTGTGCTTGCAGAAAGTGGGAGCTTTGCTTGACTGCATGCAGCCGTTACTTGAAAACAAAGAACTTAGCGAATCAACGTACTGTCCAAGACCCCTTTGGAATTGACTGAACCAAAATATGTCAGTGCCCGATGTCACTGATAATAGATAAAGCGAACCGTAATCTGTGCAGTAGTCTTGCCAATGAGCCAGCTTTCCCCCGAAGGCATCGTATAACGGTTCAAAGTTCAGGCTGGCGCGCAATCGGTGGGGAACGCGAGGCAATATCCGTTCGTTGAAGAAAGCCCTGGTCTCTGCTCTCGAGCAATCCCCGATAGTGATGATCTGGTGAAATCAGGGGAGTTCCACTTCAACATTGTTTTCCGCACCTTGCAGTGCTGCATCACGTTCAGCTGACGGAGCCACGTTTGGTAGAATGGATCACTCGTTGCGTGTATGACGTGGCATAACCGATCCTGTTTCGTCAGGACGAGCATCGAGTCCAGCAGGCATTTCATGGTCTCGGCGGATTGTATGAGCGCCGGTCTATTGAAAGCTGAAGGCTCAGTGATCAAATAAACTGTGGAAAATTGGGGAATATGTACAGTCTGTGAGCTTCGTCGAAAAATATGACCTGCCGAAAATGTGAAAACAATGCCTGTGTGCATGGGTAATTTACCGACTGGTATTTTCTTCGCGGGAGTGGTCTTTTCGGGAGTTTGGTTTTTCTCGACGTCATTTGAGGGAAGTTCTCGGGGAGCTTCTTCCTTTCCCTTGTATTTGCCGAAGAAAAATCGCCTTCGGTCAGAATGATCCGAGCTGTCTTTGGCGTTGCTCGCAAGAGAGTGGCGACGCTTTTCTTGAGATCGTTTACCCTTGTCTTCTTCTTGGGCGGGTTCAAATTCGCGGTATTTCAGAAGCGAACTCTAGGTTCGAGATGTGACATCGCTAAATGACCTCGGAAACATAAACGCACTTGAAACAACTCCATCAGACGCGCAACATCGCTCGTCCTTACGTTTAGAAGATCCGACCCTGGCGACGTTTCGGCCATCCGCCGTTCGACATTTATTCGGTCATGCTCCAGGAGGAATAAGAAATTTCGAAACATGAAGCAATTTTTGAATTACCTTGAAACTCCATGCCTCCTTCTCAAACTCCTCGTACCTCGCCTCCTTGCCGATTTCTTCAAAGTATTGCTCCATCTGCTGGCTGAGGCTTATATATAAACTGGCCAGATCGGCAAATCCCGCTATTCTCAGGTCGAAATGGAGAACATGATATGCGTCGTTGCAGAGCACTTCTCGCAGCAACGCTGTCTATGAAGAGGATGAGGATAATTCACGAAACAATTATAGACCAAACCTTTCCCACAGAGCTTGCTCCAAACAGAACAGTGAAGGAAGGCTCGCCTTCCAGAGCTTGCTCAATCGCATGAACTTCTGCGTGACGAGGGAAGAAACCAGGATATCGCGAGAAGGTATGTTTCACTCGCAGCTGCGAACGCTCCTTGTTTTCAGCGATTTCGCGGCGAGCCTCGTCCAGCAGGCGTTTGGATTCCGTGAGAGAGCGCACAGTCTCCGCAGGCTATCAATAAGATTTTCATGTTATCTCTGGGAAACGAATGAAAGTTCGACCGCACGTTAGTCAGCACGCTCATTATTTCTCCCAATCCGAAGAAGTTCCTCTTTTGCATGTCAGTCGGTAGGAACGAAGTGCGTCGGCGAGGTATGTTGCTTCTGAAGATCCAATGAACTGGGATCGAGAGGCTACTGCGAGACTTGGGCCGTGGCTGAGCTTTGTGCAACTTCGTGTTGTGCGATTGCATGTGACGCAGCGCCGTCCTGTCAGTAGAATAGGTGAATCAAGTGCCTGGGAGATATGGGGAGAGACGAAAGACAAGATCGACTGCGTACATGTAGCTGGAGCCGCGTGTTACGTTCATGGGGTGGACTGCTGGTGTGCAGACATGCGAGCGCCATGAGGCGAAACTAACATTAATATTGCTCTCTGGAGTTGTTCTGGCCGCCCTTGCAGCACATCGGCCAGCCTTCTCCTTGCAGCCGCTGAGCATGGTCTTCACGCACAAGATACGTCATGGCAGCTAAACATGGTTCAAGTTCAAATCGGGACAACGGAGTCTGAAATGGCCACAATTGATGATCCGATCAGGATAGAAGGCTAACCCCACATAAGCCCCAGAAAGCTGTACATTCAACGGTGACCTCATCCGATCTCCGGCGTTGAAAATGCTTAAATATACTGGACCAGCCCTTTCCGAAAAAACCCCTCAAAAAAATTTGGTTCGGTGGCGATTCTACCCCCATAACTTGGTCCGATGAGGATTTTTGGCTCGAGATTGCGGGATGGCAGATAACCTGTGACAGACGGGTGACATTAAGCGGTTATCTGACTCTCGTCACAATCTCGACCGCTCTTCGGACCTCAAACCCTCCACATCAGACGTGCTGTAACAGAGCACCACTCGGCAAGGGCGGTCCAGAGGTGTTTGATATCTGGAAAAAAAACATAGTAAGTACGTACCATGAAAAGTAAGTATTACACCGAGGCCTTGCCAGTGTGCTGTAGATCAATCAAGCAGAGGCGCTTGAGGTACATTAGTGAGCCAGGGTTACCATAGAGCATATAATGCAGCGTGAAACACCGACACCTAAGGACTACCTTTGTAACTCTGACCTGGGGCTCGGGACCCCACCTAATCTTCCCAAGAGCTCATGCAGGATGAGTGCTTGAAAAAACCCAAACAAATCGCCGATAAAGACCGTACTTATGTTCCGATCAGCTGGATAGTTATTAGCTATATTTAATATCTGCCAGTGTCTGTGTGAGTTATCTGCCAACTCGTGCAATTTGCATGGTTGTACCTGCCCTTAAATCTTGAGAATAATCGGAGATGTCCAAGAAAGAAATTTTAGTCGGATTGTGCCTTCAAATCTGCTGCCCGCAAGTTGTATAGAGAAAAGTTCTTCGATGGCAGATACCGGCGTGACTGGCAGATAACTGTGACATCACGCTGGTATCTGCCAAACCCTCTGTCGGCACAGGGGGGTATCTTTCTCTGGCCCTTTCAGTTGCTCTGGGTGCTTGTATTTACAAGACTGCAACAAAAACCCCGGTGGACTGCCGTGATTGCGGCAGACATCATGCATGCGGTGTCGACTCTCGACGACCTCTGAAACTGATTTGAATAGCGCGAAATCTCTGTACCTAATAATGAGTTTATTTTCACCATGTTCAGATAATTTTGGGTCTGGTTCTCTGTCTGTGGAACGTCGCCCGGTCGCAATTCCGATCCGGCCAGTGGCCACGCACCTTGTTGACACCAGCCGTGTTCTTCTCCTCGCGCTCGCCACTCTCATTATACACCCCCGAGTCCGAAAAATATCAGCGCGCATCCGTCTCGGCCGCGGGCCGGCACACTGTGCTCGACGACCTTAGGCACTCGGACACGTGCAGTTCCGCCACAGAGCGCGAGGAGCCAGGACAGGTTGTACGAGGTGCGCACACTAAACACTTCAATCAACGCGAATTATATGTTGTGTGTGCGGCAACCAGATTGCCCACGTTGCAGATGCGCGGCGGAGGTGGGAACAAGGCGCTCGCGCGCGGGCAATGGCGTCTCCATCCCCACGATGGTGCTGCATTGCACGGACGAGCCCGCATGCGCGCACGGCCGTTCACGCCTGTCGCGATGTTCTTCGCGCTGCCCGCGCCGCCGAACCCGCGCGCAGTGCTGCTACACACGATGTTCTGCCCAGGCGTCGAGCGTCGGGGACGTGGTGGGTGCTTATATGGGAGTGCAGCTGCACGGGCGCGCTTCCTGCGGTGACGTCCGAGGTGATGCAGGCGGCAAATCCTCCGTTACGGTTGGTATGTTCTGACCATTTTCATTCTTCTCCCTGTCAGCTTTATCATATCTATGCTGTAGTAGTGTCCAAGCTGAATGAGATACAGTATATAGCCATTACTTGAGCCAACTAAATTTGATTTGCAAGTCTGCCTCTATCAGTTAAGTTTCTGACTCGAACTTTTTTTGGGCTTGATTTCTCACACCCATACCCATTCCCAGACCAAAAACTGGCCTGATTCGGGACAATTTGACGGATATAGAGGAAAAGAGCTTGGCTCAAGTACCGCGTTTGCCATAACACCACCAAACAAACAGCCAAGAAAAAATCCGCCATCTCACTCCTTTGACCTTTCACACTGCTTGTTTCTAGTCCATAATGCCTTATAAATGTACTTAGACGATTCAAAACATGAATTGTGTCCAAGGGTGCCCGGGAAAGGTGAGAATCAGTTTGGCTCAAGTACCAGGTTTGACTGGAGTACATCAAGAAAACCGTAGCCGAGATGTACCTATGAAGCATATGCAGCACTGTACAGCACTTGCATAGCACTCCATAGTGCAGCATAGGTACATCTCTTCCCGAAAGTGGTCCCCAGTACTGCATAGTACTTCGCAGCCATTTACGGTTTTCCTACTGTATTTGAATTCGGAAAGTCTTTCTGAGTTACTCAGAGTCCTCCCGATTCCTCTCTCTTTCCTTCCCTTTTCGATTTTTTTTTTTTGTTTGCCTCCGTTAATACCCAGTACAATGAAATAAAACCCGTACTTCCAACCTCTGGCGAACAACGGAGGCATCGCATTTATTTCCTTTTCCGTCGATTGATGTTTGTCAAGTGGGTGGCTGTGTGGGCTGTGCCTGTCGGCAATTCCCGATTTTAGATGAAGTGTTCAGTCACGGGTCACACCTTGATGTGTGCAAAAATCGCACTAAATCAAAAGAAAATTTATCGGTCATCCGAGACATCAATTTTTTTACCAGATTGAGGAACACTTGGTCGAAATGGTACAGTACAACTGGATTCACCGTGGCGGCTGCGGACCGCTGAAGCTTTACAGCAGATATCTCGGCACTCAATTGGTTCAAACATCATTGATGTGGACCCTGACAAGTAGTATTCGGGTTATTGACTTTGTATTGACTTGTTCCTTGGGTCGAGCGTTAATCGCTGTCACCTGCCCCAACGGCGCCTCTTCTGATTGATTCAGGTCAAGTGGGACTACGGAGCCACAATACATTTAAACCTGCACAGGTTCGACAACCCCGCCCCCCAATCACACGTGTTATACTCTTCAAACTGGAACACTCGCGAGCGGCACCATGTCTGTCCAGGGTTCAACTAGTAAAATATCCACCAGCAGTCTGACATTCAAACGCGCGTCGTCTTCGAACGACTGGATTGGTGGTCTGCTTGTAACAGCCCGCACGGCGCGCGATGCCGGTGACTTTGTACCATTCCCGTATGTGAAAACCTTCTTCGGAACTGTGGTGGTATTGTTGGAAGTCATCCAGGTGCGGGTCTATCTGGTCATCTGCAGCTAAACTTTCTCATAACTCAATGGAAATCCCGAAGACCGTCAGAAAAAACCAGGACGATCTCAAAGAGCTGTGTGATAGTGTTGCTGAAATCACGGTTATATTGCAAGAAGAGATTTCGCTGCACGGAGATACCTCTGCTGTGCGCTTCAAGAGTATGTGCATCGATTTCAACAAGTGTGTACATAGTCTCGATTTTTTCCCGAAAATTTGGGACTTACTGAACAACAAGATACTTGCGGAGTGTGCTAGAAGCCCTTCAAAACATGAATGACGGGCGACGAGGATTTGGGCGGCACATACGGCAATATATCAAATCAACGAGTATCACGGCCGACATCCAGATGTTCCAGGCTCGTCTCAATAATCTCCGCACAAATTTCACGGTTCGTAATGGCTCCTCCTTTCAAATTGATTTCCCTTATCCGCACAACAGCTCGCAACAGCAGTTGATACGAATCTGAACCTGGCTAGGGTTCATGGGGAAATAATCTCCAAGGTGCAGCAAACAGTGGGAAATTCGACTCTTGAGATCCGCCAGGAGTTCACGACTCTCCGATCTGAACTCCGGGCTGGATCGACGGCCCCCGTTCTGCAAAAAGTATGCAGTTCCGCTTGTCGGCTTAAGGCGCATGTTTACATGTTCACCAGTTTCGTACCATTCCGGCGGGAGACTTGAATCTGCTGCATGAAGTCTCCCAGGATGACGGCCATGCTGCACTCATATGGAGGGACCCTAACATGAAGAACCGGAGAGGAGTTAATGTCATCCGGACAATATACACTGCCCATATCCCGGGAGAGGCTTCGACGATGACAGTGATACAGTACGAAGGAGACGATGCTCAACGGGTACTATTATAAACCATATCTGTGTCCATGAACTTACCCGAGTCTTCTTTGCGCTTGCTTAGGTGTGGAGGGAAGACCTGGACCGATATGCTGATTTACGGTAAATGCCAGAATTCTTGGGATGTACGCTTCGCTGATTTTCTTTGAAGACATCCGAATATTCTTCAATTATATGGGGTGGCGCCGCAACTACCCGCGACTGTTTTTTATGACGGTTCGCTGTCACTATTTTTTATCTTATTTTTCTTCTCTGATACCCCGTAGAACTTCTCTGTGTGGACCATTTCGAAATGCTCCAAAGCATGTCGTCGATTATACTGGCGTACGTAAGATGGACAATGGTCTGTGATCTTGACTTCTTCAACTACAACCGCTCATTGCTTGCATTCCTCTCTCAGCAAGACGATTATATTGTGAGAACCTATCAGCGAAGCTTGAAGGTGTCCTGACTCGCGACAATAGAAAGCTGTACGATATTGGGACGGTCAGCACCCAGAGCTCATGGTGTGTACCAAACAATCATTCTCGGTGGTCATTCTAACACCTATACAGCCCTCCGCCACCGTCTGGGTGCGAAAGTCGACCAGCCAGGTATGCTTGACGCTCTCAAATGAGCCTGGCAGTGTCCGCGCTTCCGACTGGGGACGCGTGTATCTCTTTGGTCTCCCAAGGTGTGTGTATCTGCTGTGAACCGCAGTCTGGCGAAATAATCACGAATGCGCTCAGGGTGCCCAAGGTCGCCATGGACATATCGGGCGCCAAGCAGGAACAACTCATCGTCTCGCGTCTGAGTCTGGCGGACTTTCACCACGTGTGTAGGTGCGAGGGTCACCACTGCTCGTTCCGCCTGCGCTCCGGAGACTACGTCGCGCTGGGTTCCGTGGTGCAGGAGCCGCAAATGCCGGACGTGTCGGCGATGGCGCTGACGAACAGCGGGTTCATGGGGACGGTGCGCACGCAAGGGTGGAGTGCGGATCTAGGGGACGACTTTCCGTGGAAGGCCGGGTATGTCATGGACAACAATTGGACACGGTGAACTTGGTACCTTTGCATGGCTGCACCGTGCTCACGGCACCTGCAGGTTTTCCTTCAATGACATCACTGCCAATGGGCGCGTCGCGTCTCCGCGCTGCCGGTGTGATTTGTACTTGGAAGACGAAAGCGCGAAGAGCAATGCTCATGCTTGGCTTGCCCAAGCGAATCACGTTTTGGGTGCGCTGGCGGTGACCGAGAAACTTCATTCCTACGGTCCGTTCAGCCTTTTTGGCACCGCCCTCTGAAAAGCTCAAAGCCGTTGTCCAGTTCTAATCGACGAGATAATATGTTTCATTTACTTCGGTTGGGAAGGCAAGTCGCCCGCGAAGCGCTTTACACAGGACGTCTACCTGTTCGCCTGTCCTGTGGAGCTCTGCTCCCAGATGGGCCTCCGGCTCGCGCCCGAGTCGCACCAGGTCTTTTGGTCGCTGGACCCGCTCGGCGAGGAGCGGCTGTCGCAGGCCGACGCGGACGCTATGGGCCTCCCGACACTCGAGTTCTACGCGAAGGTTATGGGCGTCGGGTGGCAGGCGTATCACTATGATGGGCTCTTGAATTTCCATCGTTCGAAGGGCTTTGATCCGCAGTCCCAAGATGTCGCGCGGCATATGGACTACCCGTTGCTGGAGGTTTCGCAGTGCACTGTCGTCGATGGTCAGTTCTCTTTGGTGATCTTGTTTCTGTGTTGAATCAACAGAGGCGTGCAGGGTCCGAGACGGATTATTTCAGCGACGCGATCACGGCACGCGAACCATCTGGTGAAGATCTTTTGTCCCGATTGCACTGTTGGGCTCATGGAGCAATGGTAGCCTCATCTCTGGATGATTCAAGCGATCAAGCGACTGTAGTTGATATCGATTCGAAGGTCCTAGAAGTTGATACTATGAAGGCTTTCTGCGTAGGTTGTGATGCCCGTGTCTCTGTAGTCTCAACCGAGAAGACAGCTGGTGAGCGCTACCCCCGGCGAATCATAACTTGGACACGCTGACCATAACTGCCTACGTTTGAATAGACGCCCAGCTGGCTAGACCCTCTTCACCTCCCGCAGCGTGGACAACTCTGGAGATACTGGCCACCACCCAGATGCTTCTGTTCTGTCTTATTCTTCCCTTCCTCGTAGCACATTTCTTGAGTGGTAGCCTCAGCGTCAATTGATACTCTAACATGTGGGTTCATCGATATGTCCTGGATCGACCGGACTGAATAGGCGCCTTGGACTGCGCCGGCCAAGAGCCAGCCGTTGACGGTTGGGTGGAGTCTCTTTCCCGCGAACGTTTCGCTTCCACACAATTTATGGCATGGCATTGGTGCGGACATGATTCGAGCGTACATAGTATGTTCCACGTTCAGGCTTCTGCGTGGCAACGGTCAAAAGCAAGGTATGTCAATAGGTAGGAACCGATCGTTTCCCGGACTGTACGGGTATGCCTTGGCACCGTCTCGGCAAACTGTGGGTTAAGGCTCCAACCATTTCCGTTTATAAACGTTTTCAAACGGTAAAAACCGTTTTTATTTTCGTTTAGTTTACGGGTCCTGACAAATGGTAAACAAACCGTTTATAAATGGTTTAAATGGTTGTAAGGGGTCTCCGACCTGCTATAGGTCAAATGGTGGGCTCCCATACTCACAGGCCCACTAAAAATCCCTCATTAGATGCAACCAATACCAAAATAATAGGATATGAATTGGCAGATGTCCGATTGGCAGGATCGAGGCGCATGCTTCCCAATTTAGCAATTATACACGTGACTGATGGCACACGGTGATATCCGCCACATCACGCGTCCTGCGTCCCGACGGTCCCGCCCTGATCCCGCTTTCGTCCTGCCACCTCAGTCTTGCTCTTGTTGGCACTGGCAATGCGCAATTTTAGTGACAGAGGCTGGGGTCCAATGGGGACCATGACTCATGGTTTGACAACCCTAATATACCCATCCCAGATTGCCCTGCCAAAATACCGTTTACAAACTGTTTTAAACTGTTTAAAACTGTTTTTGAACCATTTCCGTTTAGTTTACCGGTTTCTGTAAACGAAAACTAAATGGTTGGAGCCTTACTGTGGGTGATCTTCGGACATGAGGCCTGTGGCCTAGGGATGAGCGCTTGTTTGGGCGCCAAAGAAACCGTATATCCTGTCGTCCGTCTGGAGTTTGAACGGTACTTGAACCGAAAGAGATATATAGGCCGCAAAGGCTCCGAGGACACGAGACGAACGCCTGGTCGAGCCATAGCCGCCTTATGGTCTCTCGATAAGGAAATAGTCAATTTCGGTCCGCTTTTGGCTTTCACCTTGGAGTTGTTGGCGCTACTGCATCGGTCTAAGCCAAACATCCACCATACCAGACCATGAGCTACAGAGGCGACAGGGGGCGCGGCGGTCCACCTCGTGGTGGGGGCCAGGGGGCCCGCGGTGCTAGTCCTGACCGAGGACGCGGAGGCGGCTTTGATCGTGGACGCGGCGGCGGATACGATAGAGGACGCGGCGGTTTTGACAGAGGGGGAGGAGGCTTCGATCGAGGTGGGGGCAGAGGTCGAGGCGGAGGCGGTGGCTTCGGCGGGAGAGAGCAGGGAGGGTAAGGCAGCGTCGTTCATTCCAGCTAGCTTCGGCTCACTGATGCTGCAGCGTATTCGCTGCTAACGTGCCGGCTAACATAGATGCACGTATTCAAGACGGTTCCGATAAGGCACTTGTGGCCTCGTTCCGATCCGTCCGCCCCAGCCTCGGCCCAAATGAGCTCCCGCTGCGGCCAGATTTTGGCACTGTAGGAAAGGAGATCAAGCTCAGGGCCAACTTCTTCCCCGTGAAGATTCCCACTGGGTCTCTTTTCGAATATGATGTCGCGATATCACCGACCGCAGGCACCGCTTCTCGCCGTGTCAAGAAGCGCATCTTTCAGCTGGCGGAAGCCTCGTCAGATTGGTCAAAGCACGGGTTGAAAGGGAAGGTTGCGCATGATCATGCCGCGAAACTTATTGCTGCCATGAAGCTCCCTCAACCGCTTGCCATCACCATTGCGTTCTACGACGAAGATGAAACCCCTCCAGCGCGCAACACCAAGGCGTACAAAGAATACACCTTAACCATCACCTTTACTCAGCCCTTGGACTCGCAGGCTCTGACGAGGTATTGTCATAGACGTCAGCATGTCGGTTGAGGCTCAAATGGATTTCTAGGTACCTGGGCGGGGATCCCCAGTACCGAAATTACGATATTCTTCCAGTCCTTGCGGCGTTAAACATCATTCTCGCTGCTCACCCAAATCGCCCAGGCGGTGGTGTCATGGTTGGGAGGAACCGCTTCTTCTTCCCCTCTGCCGAACGACCCGTGTCTCTTGGTGGGGGGCTGGAAGCTTGGCGAGGTTTCTACTCATCCGTCCGCCCAGCCCACCATCAACTTATGGTGAATGTTAACGGTTAGTCAATTCCTCGGTATCGTTCAGTTGCTTATAATGTGTTCAAAGTATGTACTACTGCATTCTACACCCCAGGCAATCTGGCGAGAGCCATGGAAGATTTCCGAAACTCGAGTTTTGGCGCTCGCCCGAATGCATTCGTAAAGGGGGTGCGGGTCAAGACGAGCCACCTAGGATACAAGAAAACTGTCAAGAGTGTTTTTAATAAGACTCCGGCGCAGCATCAGTTCGACTGCGCTGAGCTTGGTGGCAGAATCTCCGTTGCAGACTACTTTCGAAGAAGTGAGTACCATAGGTTTCATGGCTACTTCATCTTATATTTCCTCGCCGCAGAGTATCAGATAACTCTCAGGTACCCCGACATCCCTTTGGTAGACGTTGGGGGAGCCAAGTCCAACTACCTGCCACCCGAACTGTGCGAGATTCTTCCGAACCAGCCTTTCCGGGGCAAGCTGACAGATGAGCACACGGCTACCATGATTACTGTCGCGGCGAAGCCGCCCAATATCAACGCTGACGCCATCGTCAGCCGTGGGCTAGGCGAGCTCGGGTACCGACAAGGGGCCGAACCTCTCGGCGCGTTTGGGATCAGCATCGGGAGCGAGATGACGGTCGTCCCGGG
The DNA here is from genome assembly GCA_029204085.1 of Mycena sp. CBHHK59/15. Classification (NCBI taxonomy): domain Eukaryota; kingdom Fungi; phylum Basidiomycota; class Agaricomycetes; order Agaricales; family Mycenaceae; genus Mycena; species Mycena sp. CBHHK59/15. The sequence continues at coordinate 173,428 of JARGXW010000130.1, forward strand.
GCGTATTCTCCCTCCGCCTGGAATCAAGTATGGGACGGGCACCCCAAGGGTCGACGACCGCGCGAGCTGGAACTTGCGGGACGTCAAGTTCCACCGCGGGGGTAGGTTGGAAAGATGGGCGGTGTTGGTTATACACGACGGCCAGAGGGAAGAATTTGGGAGCACGACCGACCCTGAATTGCTGAGCACGGTCAAAGGGTTCGCTCAGATGTGCAAGACGAGTGGGATGAACGTCCTCATGGACCAACCGCCCATCATCGAGGTCAATCTGCCGCGCAAGGACCATTCGGATCCAACAAGGAATGCGGCTATCATGAGTATCAGAGCTGCACTGGGAACGCTCAAGCAGAAACCGCTTCTCGTGCTCGTCATTCTTGCAAATGGCGATAAACACGTATACTCCGGAATCAAGCACTTAGGTGATAGCTATCTCGACGTCGCCACCGTGTGCGTTCATTCGGCGAAAATTCGCAAAGAACGAGGTTCGTACTCGCTCAAATTATCTCCTTCAAGTTGGGGGCTAAAGATTATCCTCGAAGGCCAACTCCAGTACTTCGCGAATGTCGCTCTAAAGGTCAACATGAAAATGGGCGGCATCAAGTTCGTTCATCTTCTCGTGTCTTGTAAATGTTCCAAGCCTTACATGACTACAGCCATGGTCTGGACCCGAGAAGCATGGCGTGGCTTGATGCGAAGCGGACGATGCTCGTCGGCATCGACGTTACACACCCGGGTCCAGGGTCCGTCAAGGGCACTCCGTCCATTGCCGCGGTGGTGGCGAGTGTTGATAGATACTACGCGCAATTCCCTTGCAGCATGGAGATACAGGAGACGAAGAAGGAGGTGTGTACAGCTCCGGTTTTGTATTCTGATACTCATCGATAGTGCCACAGATGGTCACTAACCTGGGGAGCATGATGGTCGCCCGGCTCAGACATTTCCAGACGATCAACGCGAATACCCTCCCCGAGCGTGTCCTTGTCTATCGAGGCGAGATCTGCCCATGGACTCGCTGTTAGAACACTAGCTAACATGACTTTTAGACGGTGTATCAGAGGGGCAATTCCCCATTGTCATCGCAGAGGAGATGCCCGCCATTAAGGCCGCGTTCGCGAAATTTCCGAAATACACACCGAAACTGACGATCGTCATCTGTGGGAAGCGACACCACACACGCTTTTACCCCACCGAGGAGGCGAATGCCGCATCGGATGGCAACCCCAAGGCGGGGACCGTCGTCGACCGTGGGGTTACGGCGGTTTATGAGTTTGACTTCTTTTTACAAGGTCGGTGCAGCTCCAATGGTGAACGATAATTGACATGTCTCTGGCTACATAGCCCATGGCGGGCTCCAGGGCACGACACGTCCCACGCACTACTACGTTGTGCACGACGAGATTGGATTCAACGCGGATACGTTGCAGCAGTTGACGAACTCTGTCAGCTATATGTTCGGTACAAGCTGCCCTTCCTTGAGTACATGCCTCGTTTCTGAAGCCCCTTTTGTAGCGCGCGCGACCAAGGCGGTATCCCTTGTCTCGCCGGCGTACTACGCCGACCTTGCGTGCGAGCGGGGCCGCTGCTACATTCACAAGCTCTTGCAGGGGCTAAGCTCCTCCGGGGTGACTGCCAGCAGCGGTTCGGACGAAGTCGTAATGAGGGAAGCTGAACAACTGTGGCACGGCGGCGTCCAGGGCCAGGTGCTGAAGAACACCATGTTTTATCTCTGATCCATTGCGTGGCATTGAGTTGGGTGAATTTATGTAAATATCTACTACTTATATCTCAAGAGATTTCTAGGGTCTACGAAACCCATTGTATGTACCAATATATAGGCTGGGCCAGGGATTTGGTAGTCCAGAATTCGTGGTGTCACAGAGGGAGAAAAGGTAAATAATTGCAGCAATGCCGTAGATATGGGTACTTCCAAGGAGTGGTTGTTGTTGTACGGGATATAATTTAGTTACTACACGTCGAGGTTGTCGTGGTATTGTCTCTCTTGGCCTAGGTAAAACAGGTTGATAGCTGTAACCGTGCTGTCAACGGGCACTCCAGGCAGAGGGCACCATGGATCTTGCACTAGGATGTACTAGTAGTATGCCTCTGTGACAATAGGAGTGAGGAACCGTGTTCCTCAGTCCTCCGCTGCTTGAGGCTCGCGGAAGTAGAACCAGCCTACCGCCGCCTGAAAGGCAGGAGTCAGTTTGGTTTGGTATGCTGCCTCCCACGACGGATCTGACAGGCCGATTTGAATTGAAGTCTGGACCTTCGACATCAAAGTAGGACGACAGCGGTATAGTCGGAAGAAGTTAGGGGGGGGGGAAACGGAAGAGCCGTTGATGAGATGAGATGAGATGAGAGAAGGAGCAGAGAGTTTATTTACCGTAACAAATCCGTATTCAAACGTTCACGTCCGAGTCAGCCACTCGATGTTCCATTGTGGCAGTACGTCACCGCCAAGTTTCGGATAATTGTAGCTTGCAGCACCTCGCAAAAGAGGACTCAAGGTTCTCCGGTGAGGCGGTGGGGTTAAGTACGGACCGGGCACACTGTTGCAGTGGGTATGTCTTCGGGTCTTCGACTTCGACCGGAAAAAACGACATCTCACACGCACGTCACGCGGCACGTGAGACCCCCACCCAAAGTTCCGCATACGCAGCTCCATTCCGAATCCATCCACGATTTCCGAGACTCCTTCTCTAATACATTGTGCAACGTTCAACCCAATTCGACCGCGTATAAGAACATGTTGCCCAGACTTGGCCCATGGTGGCCACTGGCAGCTGCAAGCAGCAAGCCAGGACCAAGCTCGTGTGCTACTTTTCCAACCCGAATTCCCAGTCCCAATGACATAGTATTTTTTCGCCATGATTTACCCATTTCCGATGGCATGGCAACTGGGTGACCGTACCCGGCGGTTTGTTATCTATCATTCATTTCTTCGAAGTGGCTGACAAGCCAAAACACGACTCTCCCTCATCCCTTTCCTCCCCTCAATTACCCGTGCTTTTATTTTATCCATTGTGCTGGACACGAAGCTTGTCACTATGGTACTTTCCATCAGCAACAACGTTAATATTCCCCGGTCTACGTCTAACCCCTGCTTTCGTCAAAGAAACAATCCTCCGATGAGCATGGCTAAACATGACATTCTTCGCCCCGGATCACCCTCCCTGTCGGCGGCGAAGAAGGCTGGAACTTTCAGGCTTCTCTCTGTTTGCGCAAATAAAAGGGTCCCTTCTGGTACGTCAAGGTAGCCCTCCTGTTTTACTCACCCAGACTAATCTCAATCAACTCAAGGAGGTGTTTCTCTTCGATCGTGCACCGTCAACATTGCTCCTTCTGTGCGTGGAGGAGATCTCGCACAGGAAATCTGGTCCCTGAGTCCGCGTCTGCGCCCATCTCAGCCTTCTGCAGAACACATTTCGAGGTTAAGGGCGCGCTCTATCCGGATACCTCCGTCTGCCCTGGCTCCTCAAGTCACTCAGGGAGAGTCCCAGGAACCAGCTGTTCCGTCGAAGCTTCTTGCACCGCAGCCGCGCTCCTCTTTGACATTACCCGTAACTGCGCCGCTTCTTGTGGTCCCGAGAGTGGAGCTTCGGCCAGTGGTGTCTACGTTGGACCGTCCTTCGCCTTCCGACAACCGACGTCCTTCGCTCATGGCGTGCGCGCGGCGTGTCCCGTCGTCCTCTAGGTACCCTCCGATGGACATAATTACATCTCCCACCAATTACGTCTTCGATCTTCTTCTTCCTGTCGCAATCAAGCCCGAGATGGTTACGATAACCACAGCGAAGGGAGACAAGCTCAAGATTGTCGCGGATGCATGGCATCTCGAAGCTGATTGTAAGGCTACAGTACATTTTTTTTCTTTGCTGATTGACGATGTCTATCGAAGGTCACTACGAATGGCAGATCACATTCCCTCCCCATGATGTTGACATCTCTACTATCCGTGCCAAATTTGATGCCCAGGGTCGTCTTACTGTCAGCGCGGGTAGACGCGCCTTGTCGAAGTAGAGCTTTTGTTGCCCGTCATCGTCCGTACAATCTGCATTGCCCGAATATATCCAAATAAGATCATAGGAGTAGTAGTGTTTGCTATTGTTGCACCATCGGACCGAGCGACCGGAATTCACCTGCCATGAATGTTCTCATTTATTCTGGGCCAGAAGTGATACAGGCGTCTTTGGACCACACCTTATCCACGCTTAGATCTATCCTTATTCCATTCTACACTGTCCAGCCCATCGCCCAACAAGCGCTTACATCTCAGCCGTGGCAAACAGCGTGCGCTTTGCTTGTCTTTCCAGGATGCCGCGACATCTTTCTGTCCAAAGCAGCCCACGCAATAGATGTATATGTGCAAAGTGGCGGTGGCTTCTTGGCGCTGGGAACCGGCTCCCACTACTCGTCCCGCGGTCTGGATCAGGGGATCCTGAATATCGCGTCAACAAGCATTTCTCGAGACATGCTGCTGCGCTTCTTTGATAAGGACTCCGGAAGCTACATATATCCCAGCTTTCATCCCAGTGGATCGGATGATACTCCTCTATCCGTGGCGATTCAGCCTGTCGGCGGGGAACGAATCGATAGCATGTATCAGGGCGGGACCAGTGAGGTTGTGGGAGTCGATGGCGGCAAAAGAAATGTCCGGGTTCTCGCCAGATATCTCGACAATGATGTCGAAGGCGCGATTTCTGGCCTCCTTTGTACAGTCGGCGAGGGTACAGTGATACTCTGGGCAGCATCGCCGGAATACCCCCTCACAGAGGAACCGGCTTCCTCCATCTCAAAGGTTTCTGCGTTGTCTCCAGAGGCAATAGATCGTGCAGAGCACGGAAGACGCAACTTGATGAAGAATACCCTCCTTCTACTTGGCCTTCAAGTTCCTGAGGAGCCCGCAGCAATCTGCAAACCGCTCCCACAGTTTCTTGCTGGCCATTTCATGAAACCGTACATAGTGTCGTCGATCACGGATGCGATTGCCGCGCCTTCTTCAGGAGCGCAGCTCGCCACCTTCGAGGACGCGAATGACACGTTCCACTTCCACATGCTAGCAGAGAGCGCTGGTCTTATTCGGGACAGTCGACTCGCCGCGACTACTCGCACCGATCCTTCGACGTGGCAACCGAAACACATCGTGATATGTCCAGATGGCAGCCTCCCTGACCGAGACCAAACGCCATTATTTGATCTCGGGCTATTTTTCAGCGCTCTCTCTGCCGCACGAAAGCAGGGTACTAACGAAGATGCAGCCCCTTCGGGTATCGGTGATGCTTTCCTGTACGGCGAAGCGGTAACCAGCACCCAAACCATGCTAGATAAGTGTGTGACCCACCTTATCACAGACTTGCTCTTATCGAATGAAAAGAAACCCGCGATTTATGGGCCTACTTCCTACCCCCCTCGTGTCTCTTGCATCTCATCAGCTGGCTGGTAGAGGTCGTGGCGCGAATGTCTGGCTTTCGCCCTCTGGATGCCTCCAATTTTCCCTTCTTCTTCGGCTCTCCTTATCCACATTCCCCGCCAGCAAACTTGTCTTCGTACAATATCTTTTTGCGCTGGCAGTTGCAGAAGCCTGTCGAGAAGAAGCCGTTCTCGGAAATGCGGGCGGCGTCGTTCGTCTGAAATGGCCGAATGATCTGTATGCGGTTTGTGGTGACGAGAAAAAGAAGATCGGCGGTATCCTCGTCAATACCAGTTTTCAAGGAGGGAAAGTTGACATTGTGATCGGTAATACTTGCCTTTTGATACCTGCGAAGTTAAGCATCGCTCAAAACGGAATCCAGGATCTGGACTGAACGTATTGAATCCGCCTCCTATAACTTCGTTGTCTCAGCTACTTCCACCAGACGATGACCACCAGCTGAGTATGGAACATACAGCAGCAGCGATTCTCGTTAAGTTTGAAGGGATGTGGTCCGTCTTTGTCAAGGGAAAAGGTTCCTTCCAGCCTTTCATGGATTTATATCTCCGACGGTGGCTGCATTCGTCAGTCCTACTCCAGTATCTGACGTCAATGCTAACAACTAGCCCATTCTTACAGAGATCAATTGGCGAAACTTACCACGACGACACCCCACCAGATGGTACGTATCACAGGTATAACGCCCGACCATGGCTTGCTCCGTACTTTACCGGAAAGGAGAGGGTGGCCTTCTGGTTCCTCAGAGGGATTTATCGATCTCCAGCCCGATGGGAATAGCTTCGATCTCATGGCTGGGATGATCAAATCCAAGTCTTAAGCATTGTAGAATATGTAGTAGCTTCAAAGTAGCTTCCTAGATTATTTTTCCTGAAAAAAAAAAAAACGGCGCGTAGGCACGCTGGTCACAGTTACAATGTCACGACATAAGTGATGGTTGCGCCCGTGACGTCAACTGTTTTGAGTCCACCGCATTCAACACAATGAGCCAGAATCCCAGTGCAAAAGAACAGTTAGCAGCCCATTTCGACAAAAGTGCAACTGTTGTGCGAGCCTACGCGGATAAGTGAGGACTCACTCGTCGATTGTACAGTCCTTACAGAGTTCTCAAACGGTGTATAGATTTGAGGCAGCTTATGCCCGCCCTGCACTCAAGACGACGACCGCTTTTTTCGATGAATATCCCATCTCCTCAGTGAGTACCTTTTCCCCTCCAACATTTTCCCGAGATTGATTTATGTGTGCGTTTCTAGACATTCATCGCCATTTTCTCCTCTCTTGCGTTCTTCCCTGTTACAGCCTTTCTGTAGGTCCAATTTGCCACTCTTTCTTCAACTTAGAAGCACGCTTATTCTTTTCTCAGCGGCTTGTCTATCTTCACAATAAGCTCGTTCTCGTTTGTGGCACTCTGCTGCGCGTTCATTGCATCTGCGGCTGTTGTGCTGCTTTTTCGTACGTCCCCCTCCACTTTCTTCGGATCCTTATTCTTATGTTATCTTCTAGTATCAGTCCTAATACTGAGCCTCGTGACGATGGGTTTTGCGTCCGCCTTCTTCACCGTCTTCACCATCTCCACCTACCTCGGATACCGTTTCGCTGTTCTCGTGCGGTCTAAAGGGCGGGAGGGAATATCCAGCTGGGCTTCCGAGACTAAGGGGCGCTTCATTCAATCCGCGAGAAGGGAAGCAAGCGGTGGGTCTGCTGTTGTGGTTGCGGTGGAAGAGCCTCAGGCTGAATGGGTTAAGGACGACTCATTTGGCTCCGATACTAAGGATTCCGAGTTCTGATTTAGGATTTTTCCGGTGCTTCGCCATTCTTGACCTGCTACATATAGACGACGCACGACTCGACTCTAGGAATGGCGGCTACAAAACTATACTGACTCCGAGTCCGGTACCCGTGGCCATGGGCGAAAGATGAGACAGAGTAGTCCAATAAGCCAGTCGACGTCGACACACCATTGTATTTTGCCCATTGCTTGTACTCGAGATCTCACGTGCTGAAATATAGAGCTTATGATCGCAAAGAATGTCCCGGGGATGGTCCGTCCTTCGGTTGATGAATCACACTCACTACTATGCATTCCGAAGAAAGGGAAAATGCTCGGTATCCAGTATGCCATTGACTAGAGATGGCGTGTATAAAGCCGTCTTGTGCTGGGGTCTCTAAAGCCTGCGGAACTAATCATGACGCTAATTAAATCGGCGTACCTATCGGCTATTGCTGCTTTTCTCATCTACGGTGCGTCTGCGCAGACAACTGCTCCTCAGTGGGGTCAGGTCAGTGTCCATCGAAATCCACATACCGAATATGCATGCTGAATACGTCGCAGTGCGGAGGGATGGGTTGGACGGGTGCCACAATATGCCCGGCTAACTTTGTATGCACCTTTTCAAATCCCTACTACTCGCAATGCATACCAGGAACGACCACTACCCTAACCAGCACCGCGACCACCACCACCACTGTTTCGTCGTCGGGCGGAGGCGCACCGCCGTCATCTACATCGACAGCGTCTGGTGGATCTGCGACATTAGCACCTGGCTACTCTTTTATCCGCGCTGTGGTCCGTGTCTTTTATTTTGACTGGGAGTTTCCATAAGGACGAGCCACCATACAGGAAGACCCTAATTTCCACAAATACCTCCAGTCGCAAGTCCTTAATACCGCGTCTCCTGCAGTCCTCGGCGACTACACCAACGCCGCCCAATTCAAAGTGACCAACGGCCAGCTTATTCAGAATGCGAACGGGACGACGCCGCTCTACGCCATCGTTGAGCCGCCCGCCAACTCGACAGTTACAAAGCTCGGACTGCACTGGTCCACGACTCCCGACACGCTGGGAACGTTCGTGTTTAGCGGGGACAGCTTAGAGTACGCCTAAAGAACCCTCGATGGTCTATACATTCCAGGCTAACAATCACCCTTTCTTTCAGGTGGAGCAGCCCTACAATCACACGACAACAGACTAATGTACACATTTCCTCCCTCGACAAACCACCCCATGCTGACTCTTCTTCCCGTAGGCGTGGCTTGTCTGTCCCAGCGGAACCACGCTGCTTGTTTGTAAGCAATCCGATTCACTTCTCCGGCTGATGCTCATGCGTCTTTCAAGATATTAACCTCGGTGCATACGCCTACATGACGCCAGCAGGGTGTGCTGACGAAACGTTGAACGCGTACACTGGGGCCACGGCTGTTCCCTAAGTACTGCAAGTTGTACTCTGTTGTATTCAATATCATGTGCAAGGGCTGCTGCGGTGTTGTCCGCTCAGGCTCCACATCCCCCTCTTTGTAAAATTACGCGTCTCCGTCTGTCTGATGTCCTTCTACAAACAAAGCTCTACGCCTCCGCGGCGTGGTCGTCCGTACGCGGCTGTGGATGGACGGCGAGGGTCCCAGGCGGCGTGCTGGCGCCACGCCTGGGGTCGTTCATCACGCGAGAATGCATTCGAGATGGGTACAACGGCGGTGGGATGGGGGCATCATCTCCTTTCTCTCTTCTCTCCTTGGGTCATTCGAGCCTCGCAGAATAATCATGTGGGAACATTTAATCTCGAAGTGATGAACTGTATCTAAGGTTGTTTTACCACTGGATTCGGTTTGTCACAATCAAGTCACATTTGATGCCTTCATCCATAGCGGCGCTCAGCGCTCTGCTGAAGTTCATCTTCCTGTCCTTTGCCGTCCAAACGTTTGCACAGACTTGGTCTGATCTACATACCAGTCGATGTGATCTTTTGGTCTAATCTAGGTGGGGTTGAAGGTGTAACAAGAACTATCTCCAAGGCCAGCCCGTTGTCCCCCCGGAGGACAGTTTCTCGTCCCAGAAATATCCTCTGTGCCCTTGCTAGTCTTCCGATGTGTGCCTATTATTACTCCGTACCTTGAAGACGATGACAGCGCCGGAATCCTCATCGACTCTTTCTTGGAACACTCGCGATACGGCGGAGCGGAACCTATCACGTTCCCCTCCGGGTTGTCGAAGGTTTTGGACGTCGCTGTCAGCTTCAATGGCAGAACTCTGGCAACGGCCGCGGTCCCTCTCAATTCCAGGAAATTTGAGCTGCACTTTCCGCTCGCCAATCTCAGCCGGCCCCGAAAGCAGCCGTTCGATATTGATTGCGTCGCAACGTACACGGCCCACTCAGATGCTGAATATGAATCTCAGAAGTTCAATGTAAAGACCGTGCTGCGTTACATGGAGAAGCCGGTTTCTGGCTCCGTCACCAAACGAGACGCGCGCACCGGGGCACTCTTAGTGAAGCCTTCGAGCGGGGGCCCATATGAGACGATATTTCCTATCGGGTTCTACACGTCCTTCGACAATTATCTAGACTCCGATCTTTCTATTCTGGACAATCTGAAGGAGCAAGGGTGAGGACTTCAGCATGAGATTGGTATACATGCTAACATCGAAATCAGGTTCACGATCGTCCACCCAGTCCCGACATTTGGTGATCTGAATGCCCTAGCGAAAGTGCTCGATCGGATGGAGGAGCTTGGGCTCTACTTGATATACGATATGCGACAGTTCGTGGCTTCCTTCTCCTCAACTAGACGCCTCACGTATTCCTGAGTAGCACGTATAAGAACCTGGCATCCATCACGGCGGAGGTCAACATGATCAAAGCCCGCCCCAATCTGCTCCTCTGGTACACCGCCGACGAGCCCGACGGGACCAGCGAGCCGCTGAACGCGACGCGTGTCGCGCATGACGTTATATACGCCCTGGACGGCTACCACCCGGTGTCCATCGCCCTCAACTGCGCGGACTACGAGTTCGCTGCGTACACCGCCGGTGCGGACATCATCATGCCTGACACGTACACAATCGCGAACGACCCCGCGTTCTCCGCCAAGTACCACACGCCGTGCACGGTCGACTTCGGCTGCTGCGGGTGCGACAACTGCAGGGGCGAGTTCGAGGACATTTCCAGGCGGCTGGACGACTTTGCGCTGCGGCTGGACGTGCTCGGATGGAACAGGGACAAGGCGGTTTGGTCTGTGCCGCAGGCGTTTGGTGGTGAAGAGTTTGTCGCTTGCCTTCTTCCTCCTTGTATCGATGATCTGACATGTGCTGTAAGATTCTGGGACCGGCCCCCCACTGGGAGTGAGTTCGCGATCCAGGTCATCCTTAGCGTGAATCACGGTGCTCGCGGTCGGCTCAGCTTCTGTTCTTCCCATGCTAGCCATTCACCGTGTCACAGGTATCATGCCGTGGATCGACCCGACTCCGTCAGACGTCAAAAGCATTGCATCCTCCCTCGCGAAGGCGCTCACGTCGGTCAAAGGGCTCATTCTCAGCCCTAGTGCTGCATTCCAGCACGTCACGTCCAATCGCATCGATGTGGGTATGTGGACCGTGGGCTCAGAAACACTGATACTTGTGGCGAACTTGAACGCCCATGATGCGGAGGTGACGCTCCCGCTTCCGAACGCGCAGAATCTGCGGCAAGTGTTTAACTACGGGCTGCGGCGTAGTAGTGTCGGAGGCCAGTCGCGTCTTGTATTCGAGCTTGAGGGCCTGGGATGTGCTGCGTTTGTTGCGTCTTCCCCGAGGTTGATGCTGAACCAGCAAGGGGATGAGCTGTGAAAGATAAGCTTTGTGGGGTTCCACATTGACAGGAGAATTCTCGCGAATTCATCCTCTGAAATAATTGTCGGATCGACGTCTGAAGGTGTCGGCGCCAGCCCTGAAGCTAGACTAACCCAGTCCAGCACGAGCATGCCGAGATAGTGTGAACGGAGGTCTCAGTAGATTACGAACGTGGAAAGACATGTATTGGGTTTCCTTGATTCAAAATAAAAGTTATTATGTACGTAACCAAGCCGTCTTAGCTATCTTCTTCAACTTTTTCTGTTGCTTGAATCGTTCCTATTGAGGGCGAAAAGGGAAAGTAAGAACGAGGTCGTGAGAACCGGTGAAAGAAACCCACCAAATCTTTCTTACTGGGCCGCTTTCTCTTCTTATCGCTCCCGCTCCCTTCAGCCTCTGCCGCCTGGTTTTGGGCCAAGTTCTGCTCCCATGCAGCCACATCGAAGAAGACCTCACTCATCCGCTTTGCGCGCTCGTACTCGGACAGGTGTGCGGGCGAGCGGGAATCCATCGCAGCAAACTGGCCCGTGCGGGCGTTGAATTTCGCCTGGAAGGTCGGCAGGCCGGACGGATCGGCCGCGGAAGTCGGGGCAGCGAGTGAAGGATCAAGATATGCGAGGTGGGGGTCAATGCCCTGGGCTATGGCGACCTGTTGCAGCGCGGTGTAGTGGGGGATAGACGCGTCGGGCTGCATTGCTTCGGGTGCAGCGGTGCTGGGCTCGGCCGCTGGAACCGTAGAGGTCGACGCTGCTGGCTCTGGGGGTTGAAGGGGGTTTGTCCATGTCGTCTCTTGGGTCTCGGAGTTGTGGAAATAATATGCGTTATACTGGGGGGAAAAGATAGCTTGCCAGGCTGGAGCAGGAGGCTGAGCGGCAGGTGCAGACTCAGTTGGGGGTGCAGATTCGGTCGCAGGTGTAGGCTCAGCTGCTGCCGAGGTCGAGGTCGACGGCGATGGCGGCGACTCCTTCTCTTCCTTGCGGTCCTCCGGTGTAGTAGACATCAACCCGGGAAAGTTCAGTTCAAACTCCGCTCAAATTCTTCCACTCCTCGACAAATTCAGAAAGCTTCGAAATTTTTGGCATCGTTGAACGTTGACCATCAACTCGAGGTGAGCTCTGCAACCGACCTGTACTACTGGAATCTAAAATATGATACATTCTATGATCTACACTGGCTAAACATACAACGATGATGTACAATCCTTCGGCTCATAGGAACCTATCGTCCTCCGAACCAGCGGAAAGATGAAGCCCATTGTACACATCCGAGCCCACTGCACCCCCGATGCTGAAGCTGGGCGGGCCAGGTGAGAGCGACGAGCCGCTGGTCACTGCCACAGGCACTACGGCGACGGCGGTCTTATATGAACGAGGGGACACGGTCGTGCGCCGCTTCGCCACGGAAGGCCGTGAGTTCGCATTCCCCACCACCTCGTCAGAGTAAACGCCCTGCAGCGGATCGTATGGCGCGCCGCTGCCACGGGCTTCCAAGCGTATTGCAGAACCGCGTCCCTTGAAGTTCGTGGGGTGCGTGGGGTCGGTGGTCTGGCGGTAGTAGATGTACGCGATGAGGCAGAACAGAGCAGACGGGAGGAGGTAGAAGAGGGCTGCTGAGAGGACCTGGGAGACTGATTCGGACGCCCAGATGTCGAGGCATTCTTTGGCAACCTAGGATAAGTCAGGAAAGAAGCCGGGACTGAGGACGTACGGGTCTGCGAATCATCGGAAGAGAGAGCTGTGGTAGGCCATTGATCACCTCTCTGTGGAAAGTTTGAGTTGAGGTAGAGAGAACAGGCTGCAGCTTACGAAGATTGACTTTGACGAGAGTTGACCAGCCATAGCAAGCGAGACGCATTCCCGCACCAAGTCGTCCTGAAGGTGATATGAGCATCCCAGACAACTGTCAGTATTCAGGACGCACAGCAAATGTAAACCAGGCAGCCGTAGTGACGACTCCGACCCCAGTAACAAGCATTGCCGATATAAACGCTAGGTATGCGTAGATTCTTAACAGCGTTTGCCGCTGCTATTCAATGGTCAGAATTAGGCTAATACCGAGAACGATAGAGTGTACCGTGAATACACTCAAGGCACCAAACAGCTCGATTCCGCAAGCAAGAGTGTACATTGCGGCCAAAGTTCTCGAGATGCTTGCAAGTGCGGAGTTATTTTCTTGAAATTAAATGAGTCTTGTGCAATTTAAAGAGAAAGTAGGATAGACTTGCGGGCGAGGTCGACCTGCAGGTCATCCATTGCACCCATCTGAACGCCATAAATGAGACTGACGGGAGAAAGATACAGCGATGAACATACAGCACTGTCACTAAATTTTGAGCGATGGGTACAGAATTTTGACCAGATTACTCACGAAAGGAAGAAGCGTAGACTGTTTATGGTGGTAACTGGGGAGTTCAATCTATTAATATTTATTTGCTGGACACGTATTGGCATTCCACATACTGCACATCACGAGTATTCGCCAATTGGTTTGATAGACCCCCGTGATAAGTGACATGGCCTGCATCCGGGGTCGGACTGAAGGACAGATGAACCTCCTTCAAGGTATTGGGCAGGACGAATACACACCCATGCCCGGGAACATGTTGTCAACTTCGGAGACACGTCAGTCACTGTCCCGAAACCACTACACAGAAGAAATATGCACACACAGTGAAGCTGAAGTGGAGGCGGTCGCGGCATCATGCAAGGGTTCGAGAAACAGAAGAGTGGGCGGGAAGAAACTATATGCGGCACAATGCGGTGGCAAGGGTAATAAAACCAGACACTGTCGATACCCGTCGCCGTTAACAGGGCCAATAGCAACCAGGGCAACCAACGGAGAGGTATCTTGTCAGATGTGTGACGCTACGGCGAACAAGGGTAGTAGATACCATCAGCGGTCGACTCTCCGAGACCGTGACGGAGACGATTGTCGGGATCTGCCACGTCTCTGACCAGGACTCTTACTTTCCTCAAGGCACAGACGATGACCAAAAAAAAGTGCCATCACCGCGGTGTATTTTACGATGAGACAGCGGGGATCTGGTTGCTCAGTTTCAAGTTGATTCCAGTAGGGTTCCACGCGAAATTTTCGAGTTCGAGTATATTCGAGACCATTACAAAATCGGAAGAACTGGATCCAGAATCGAGGGTGGTGAACAGGCGGCCTCTTTAGTTGGTCGTCAAATGAGTGCTACTGCGGAAGTAAATGACAACAATGGCAACGACAGGCGGAACAAACAACGCCACACTCATTCGACTCCAGATGCACTGCCTTCGTACTCTTTCTTTCTCCTCTCACTTCAATCTCACCTGGCTGTTGATTTTCTTTTCTGACGACTTTCATAATGGATACAAGACCTCCCCCGCCACAAGGCAGGTCTGAAGTGGTTTCTCCAATTATCGGTGCTAATTCTCTTTGTAGGCAAGTACTCCATGGTGCTCCACGGGGATGTCCTCGGGCTAATCGTAGTCGTTTGCATTCAGGTTTTCCCCGATACGGATTCACGAATCGGGTGTACAGGACCAACTTGAGGCCCGTTATAATCGGTGGTAAGATAATGACTTCTCTCATTAGAAATACGAAATAACCAGCCTCGCAGTTGCATCGCTAGCTGCGCTTTGGTCGCTATTCTCGTACGTGGCGGTTCTTGGAACACGCCCTGCCGTCATCTGACCCTTTCTTTTAGGGGAGTAGGCCATAAGTAAAGGCTCTAGTGTTCTGAGCTCATCTTGCTTCATCAGATTGGTTTCTTCAGGAGCATAAGCACGGATAAGCAGCGTATGTGCACAATATCAACTCTGCATACACGGATGTTCAACGCTTTTTTACAGAGGGCGTGCCCGCGCTGGCAACATTTGCAATTGCTCTGGGAGCTATTTACATGGCCTTGACCGCCATTGAAGTATGTTCCTTTCATCCACCTTTAACCTTGAATTTCACACAACCGTAGACTTTCGGCGTCATAGCTGCTGTAACAGTCAGTAATCTCCCTTCCCTGGCAGCCACGCCCTCCTGATTCCCTGTGCTCAGCAACGTCTTCCGTTGATTCGGATGTTCGCGATTCTTTCCGGCGTGGCGATCTTAATCACTGCCGCAGCCGGGATCACCGAGGTGGTAGTGCACTTCACGTCGAAGGTTAGTCTCTTGTTTCGGACCTGTGACTGACTCACAATGTCTTGCCTAGTCTGATATCCTCAAAGAATGTACGAACTTGACAAGTGGGTCAAACCTAGCCATCTATCCCTTTGGTCTTTTTGGTCCATCGCGTCACGAAACTCTCGACGCCCAGGATGCCGCTGATTGTTTGTCTACAATTTCCTTCTGCCATCGGCTTGACACTGACCCCAAGTTCGTCGCATAGGGTGTCGAAGTGCTTACGACCGTGCGTCATGGCAGGACATCGTCTCTCTCCTGGTAACGATCTGTAAGCGCGCAGGCTCTTGCGGTGGTACTCGACTGACAAGCGCGTAGTCCTCGCATGTTCATTCGCTGTCCTCGCCCTGGGTTACTACCGCCAAATGCTGGACCCAACAAGCCCTGCCAACGCTCTCCGTGCGCCCTCGAACCAGGCCCGCATGAACAACTTTCCGTCGCACTACAACCCGCCGTACAATGCGTCCGTCCCGAATCTCGGGTACGGGTACAACGCTCCTTACGCTGGCGCACCCTATGCCGGGGCACCTTACACCGGCGGCCAAACCTACGCACCGCCCCCTGGTCCCCCGCCGCCCCGTGACGCGCCCTTTGCTCCTCCGGAGAGCAAGCCGCCTGGGTACACCGGCAGTGGTGCAGGGTACGGCGCGGACGACAAGGAGAATCCGTTTGCGGACTTTGACGAGAGGGAGGAGAGAGATGTGACGAGTAGACCCGCGCCTGGTGGGCGGGACACTTTCCATTAGTGCTGGAACAGTATTGGACTAGTAAACAAATACTATGCTATCATCTCTTGTATTATTCGCGTACGTTTAGGTGTAGTAGTCAGTTGTGTGTTAACGATCTGACTGTATTTGTTTCACGTCTTTGCTCTCTGTCAAGGCATTTGCAGTCCCTTTGTTCTGGTCTAACACGTTATGTACCTAAAGATGTCCATAAAAAATGTGAGATATATAGTCGATGGTTATGCGGAGCAGTACATCATCCATTGGGGTTTGCTACACCAACCTTCAACCAACCTTTGCGTCAATGAATCAAGGACATTCCATCACGTGACATTACAGACTATTAGAGGGCGAAATTTCTGAGGAGCTCAAACGTGTATCAAGCGCCAAAGTTATACTGTGAATATTCAAGCGAATAAACATGTCTAGGTCTATTGTCGAACGAGGGCTGTTCCGAAAGCTCTGGAAAGGTAAAGGAGTCGAACGTAGGGAGCATGAATCCAGGTTCGGTCATGTCCGAATCAGAAAGTAAAGCGTCGTTGTCTGTGGGAAACGAGGTAGATGGCACCCCGAGCATATTCACCTCGGAACCATTGAAAAAGTCAGAGGGTATTTGAGACCAGTCAGGCACGCGAATGGTGTTCGCTTCAGCGGCTGTGCTGCAAGAACTCCATTCCGTGCTGTGACCGGTATACGACGCAGGAAGAACTTCTGGCCCCTGAACTTCTGGCCGGGAGGTGTTGCCAGAGGGGAAAATGGTGTGTGGTTCAGAACGAAAGCTGGCACTAAATGAGTCGGAGGGCACTTCGACGGCTAGGCTCTCATGAGAGAGGCGACGGGCTAAGATTGGCCTCAGCTTCTCGTCCAACAAGTCCCGCAGAATATTGCCGGTACGCGTGGCACAACGCCAGGATCGTCCGATCTCGAACAGATGCTCGACGCAGAGCTCTGCTTGAGAAAGGGATGCCTTCAGTGATCCGTGCGCGATGCGAATGCTGGTCGTGGCCTGGAGCGACAGCAACAGGAAGACAGTGCCAGCACTGAACACCACCTGTAGCATCATTGCTTGTGTGTAACGGAGCGTGTATAGAGACCGCCAGGTTTCCAGTAGTTCCATGATATTTTCTGCGGCTCTTTTGCAAAGCTATGTCAGGCCGTGAGTATACGATATTGGTTTTAGTGCCGGTGTTGCCTGACCTTGACGTGATCGATTTCTCTGTCGGATGTTTGAATAGCTCGTGCTCGCCGGTTGAAGAAGGGCCGATGGAGAAGAATGAAGCACAACCAATACATACAGTGGAGCATAAGTCGATGAGGGGTCGACTTCGATCTGTTTGCAAAAGTGATGTCGAGCTCGGGACAGAGCTGACTTTTCCAATTGTTGAGCTCCAAACTAGATTGCTTGTAAACAGAGTGATGAATGGGGTAGTTGAAATGACCCACTCAATTTTGGTGATAAGCTGATCATTTTGAATGGTATCTTGCCGAGAACTGTCTGGGCGGACCAAACCGTTTCTGGATCGAGGTGCGTAAAACGGCCGAACAACATAACATGAAGGAAATAAGTAGCACGCACACGACATTAACAATCTTGCGAGCTATCAGGAGAAGAGATGTCGACGCAGAGAAAGTGAGGGTCAACAGATTCGGTTGAGGTGGTATGTTGGCTGGAGCATAATGCCACTGTATCTGGTCGAGCTCTGAATCGACGACCGGCACTGGGATGGCGCGTCGTTCGGATGGTGGGCCGCAGAAGTCCCGGCCGAAATAGATCGCCCAAAAGATATCCTTGGCCAAGACGTTAGTTTTGTCAATGGATTGGTAGTCGAGGCATATGTTACCAAGGAGTATATCGCCCAATGAGCCCAGTTTCTGCTAAGCATTTCTTCTTTGGTAATTACACCAGATTTCACTAATGCCGATGAATCGACGCCGAGGCCGACTGCAGAGACACATGAGTATGATGCAAATCCAAGGACAAGAGAGAACAGCCTACGTGCTTCGCTGAGCCTGGTGCTCATCGCGCAATACAAGTCTGCTAATATGTGGTCACCCGCGTCTGCCGAGTAGGTTGCTAGGAACCCTAAAGCATGCACCAAGCTAACGTCAGGTTTCTTGCACTCTGCCTCGAGACAACTTTTCGCTGCAGCCGCAAAATAGTACCGAGATTTCGGATCCCGTATGCGTGGATCGTCTGAGAAAGAAGTAGCAACGGCGAGAAGAGCGTTGTGTAGCATCGGGGAATAGTGTGGTGTTGTGGGAGGAATGCACGACGGAGAAACGCTCAGAGCTCGGTGCATGTCTCTGAGAAACAAAGTAGGCACGATCCGGAGAAACACTGTAGTGAAGAATTTGAAAGACAGATCGAGGATCCTAATCAAGCGGCTTAGTTACATGTGTGGCGGCAAAATTATACATACTTGTCATGCTCCTTCCTTCTGAGAGTTACCTCTGGTGGCAAGTATCTCGACCAGTCAAAGTCGGGGTCATATCCCGAGACATCCATTCCGTCCACCAGTAAGATATAGGTGCTCTTGAGGCTCCCGTTTTCGACGAATTTTGGAGAACGCGGCACTGGGTTAGGTGACCTAGCCGTTATCCCATGACGCAACACGCCTCCGACTCTATCATCCAGCTAAGTAGATGAGTGCCACGATGAGCACGAGCCTTCAAGATTTACGTCTTAGCAATCATCCCACCTTAAGAAACTGCATAGGCTCGCAAAGTTCTTGAGTGATCTCTGCATCAGAATCGAGGACGTCCGCATCAGAGTCGCTGGTGTACATCTCGCTATTCTCTCCGGACTGCTGTGGACGAAATTCCAAGTGAGCAGAAACATCCTGGCACACGCATTTCACGAGAATTCCTTCAAGCAGATCGACGTATGCTTGGAGAGCATCGGTTCGCTTTCGGAGAGCCTCAAAATGAGCCTCGGTGCGAGGCTTGCGAACAGCTGCATCCCGCCCCCAGAGACACTAGAGGCATCAGCATTGGCATTTGCCTAACAAATGACTAGGAATGTGAGCTGACTTCGTCGTTCCTCCCAGAGGCTCCGCAAGATCCGCACACCGGTTTGACACCATCACATTTTATTTTCCTACATAACAGCGATGATCAGTGAAAAGGCGCATCCCAGAGCCTTGATATTTACTTCACACGACATACAGTGCATGCTTGAACCGTATACGACCCGCGTCCACGGACGTTAGACGCAGTGCCTTTCGGCATTTGAGCTATGGAGGTTGATCACTTGTACGGATGATATGTCACCGTTGTTTTATGCATTCAGCTGAGATACACAGCCTGAGAGCCTTCAAAGCTAGCGCTGAGATACCCCGGGCCCGACGCTGACGGATTTCAGGATCCTTGTCAGCTTGACGGCGCTAATAGCACATCCCTGTCGTGTTGACACTAAACAGAAGGCTAATAGAGTAGTATTTGCACCATTTTCTTTTCGCCATCACTCGTCGTTTTTACTAGTAGCTTGTACGTGCAGGAGAGTGAATATTTTGTGTCGCCATTTGACAAGAAATGATGTGTCACAACATGTGACACATACGTGATTCTGGCTGTTTTGGCTGTTTTCGGGAAAGAATGGTTTGTAAGAAATTGTAACTCGTTGCTCAGGACATGTATTGCCTTGGGGTGACATGGTTCATGAAGCTACATACTAGTACTGGCTTCAAATAAAATATCTCTGGGATTTGTGCAAAAATAAATATTTTTGAGGCCTCACAAAAAAAAAAAAGTTTTCTGCCCTCTTGTGGCACCCCCAAGAACACAATGAATTTTAGGTATATTGGTATAGGCTATAAGGAAAAGTCATAGCAACATTAATGAACTAAAATTTTTCCCAATTGACCCAGGGCTCCAAGCCCCATTATGTTGTGTGAGGGCGATCTCCAACCTCCAGGATTCCTGGAGTCTGCAGCAAGCCCCTTCTGACAAAGGTGTATTTGGTCTGTTTGTTTGGTATTTGCCTCTCTTTGTCCTGCTCCGGCATTGCACAGCATGTCCAGCATTGCACAGCATTGTCTTTTTTTTTTTTTTTTTTTTTTTGGAGCGTTTGGGATAATGAAATTCAGTCTGCAGAAGCATTCCAAAGGTCATCCGCTGGGTCTGCACAGCATTGTCAGAACAGGCTTGGACTGAACCTAGCATCCAATCACCTGTAAAATTTTCACTGTCTGCTCCCTCTGTTGTCTGGCACCTCTGGCCTGTCCAAATTGCCTGCAAAGCGGGGCCAAGCTTCACTCAACATTACCAGGTATCTGCTTCACACTGGAAGGTTGACAACATCCCCACAACTATCTATTCTAATTGGCACAAGAAGTTGCTGCAAGTCCACACTCTGGAGGATGAGGATGAAGATGATGTGGATGACAAGGATGAAGACGAGCACAATAGCAAAGATAAAAGCAATAATAATGAAGACCACAATGCAACCCCTCCTTTGTCTCACCAACCTACAGCAAGAAAACAGAAGGCAAATTTTGTGCCCTTACGATTGGCCAAGAAGTAGAAGACAACTCTTGTGGATGCTAATCGTAGTGCCTCATCTCTTCTCCCATCCCCCATGTTGTCTCTTGTCCCCAGTGTGTGCTGTCTCCTGTCCCGTCTGTCTCCCATGCATCGTCTCCCATCCCCTGTGTGGTGTCTTCTGTAACCCAGGCATCATCCTCAGTTCCTGGTGCCCCCCCCCCTGGATCCCCTGGATCGACCTCAGTTGCTGGTACACCATCTCCCACTTTGTCTTCTGGTTCTTGTGCCCATCTCCAGTCCCTTGCACTGTGTCTCCTGCTCCCTCATCTGCTTCCCATGTGCTTGGCTTCTCTGACTCATTCCAGTTCTTCGTCAAATGGTGATTTAGAAAACAATGATAATCCAAGCACAGGGGTCTATATTCTCCTGCTGGCTCTCAAGCTGAGCCTCCAGTAGCTGCTGGTTCCTCTGTCCTGCTTCCAGTGCACCCCCAAAGGTATCATTTCCTCTTTGGTGTCCATATTTCTCACTGCTCACAACTTCAATCTCAGGTAATCACAATCCCCTGTAGGTTCTCTGACATAATTTTTTTTACAGTAGCATGGTATTTGGTGCACCGAAAGGTCATGGTCAGGTTGTGAGTCTGGTCAAAGCTGCGCCAAAAGAAACAAGAAGAGAGTTTCAAAAGAATCCACTTCCACTGCTTATGTCCCCCCCATGTGCCAATGCTGTTACTAACTTTGCCAACTTTGCTCACGAGTATTTGTACCCTGATGAGTTCGAGGTGGTTTTCATAGCACTTTCTCCATCTGAGCACCAGGTATAAAATTGTCACCCGCCTGAATATTTGCTGATCTTCTAGATATGGGATACACTCAGTAAGACTCACTCAAAGGCCAAAAAGGCCAAAAAGCAAGCTTCCAAGATTGCTACTTGATTAGAAGTGTGACTGTAGGTGCTGCCTTTTGCCTGTATCCACATCCTGACACAGATGCATAGATTTTCATGTGGGTGAAGTCAAGTTTCTCTTTCTGATTTACATCTTCCAACCGACAGATCTGTTCTCCTCCTGTTGCTTAAGATACATTGAAATTAGGTACACCATTTGCACCGTTGCACAGCATATTAACCAGGTAGTACTGTTGGCTGTGGTTCAATACCATACAATGCATATGATGTTCCATCAATCTTGTTTGGCAAGTTGTTATGCAGCTCAAGAAATTCAATGACATTGAGCCTGGGCCATTTTGACAACTGAGTCAAATTGATATGACCAGGTTGGATCTGATTGGATCTGCTTGTCTGAACGGGCTTGAGCTACAACGACTTTCTCATGAGTGATTAAATTTAAACTGACCGTCCTACTCTTATGATACACTTATGCACCTATGATACACTTATGACTTCTGTCACTTATATGTAGACACAGTTTTACCGAATATACCTCTGAACCACTCAATGACTGTTACAACAGTGTTCTCCCTTAAGGGCTTAATAAGGGCATTTCTTTTTGTTAAGCCCTTAGGGCTTAATAAAGGGCTTAATAAGGGGCTTAATATTAAGGGTATATTAAGCCCTTAAGGCTTTTGTTCGCCGCTATTTTAGCGGCTGCAGGAAACAAAAGAGTGCATATCATATTTAATCGTCCCCATCATAATTGTCCCCAGAACCTTCAAGTTCGCATCATCAGGCTCTTTGTCAGAGTGCTCAGCCCCCAACAACTCCATAAAAAGTTCCTGACATAAGGCGCCCATTGCAGCGGTTGGCGGATTTGTCCACCAAAAAGTCGTGAGAGTGGGCAAGGGAGCCACTTGGATGACCACAACTATTACTAGTGATGTGCTTGGCTTGGCTTGAAGCAAGCAAGCCAGGAAGCCAAAGCCCTGGCTTCACAAAGCCAGGCCAAGCCAAAGTCGTGGCTTGTGGATGGCTTTGGCTTTGGCTTGAGGTCTGTGAAGCCAAAGCCAGGTGCAAGCTGGCGCAACGTGAGTTTACGAACGGCTTGTTTAAGTTTTAGATAAGGAAGATTGGATACGAGAAATCTGAAGCACAATGTTTCTGGCACGTGCGATGTGCGCGTCAAGATTTTTCTGGACGCGCTCATCCCTAAACATCTGGCCATTTATTCCCTCAGTAGCAGGGAATTTTTTGTGCATTTCTGGCCATGACTCAAGACTCTAATGCGGGCATTCCATTCCCCATCCCGCCAGATTTTCCTTTAGTTGATTGGATGAAGAGGCCGTCAGATGTCGCTCCCCCAGTGGACTGGGATTTGAAGTCGCGTAATGAGGATAATTGTACTGTGGAGACCCACAACAGAGCGAGTATTCGGGCTTCCCGGCATTATGGTCTGGCACCGGACAAAACAGGTCTGGATGTCGGGCAGAAACTTCTGCCCTACTGGTTGTATTCCACAGCGGATATACAGACCATGGTCAAATCTACTCGCGTCTGTGATGCTGTGGGCCCTCTCCCAACCTATTTGTGCCTCATGGTAGAGCAGGCTCGGGTAACTCATCTGGAACTCGAGGAGGGTAAGAAGCGGGACCGCGAACAAGAGCATGCAGACAGAGAAAAGCTCCGTGCTGAAAAGGAAAAAGACAAGGCCATTCCTGTTATCGGTAGCATGGTCATGTTGAACCCAGTTGTCTGTACCCCAGCGCTAAGCAGTCCGGTTGTTATTCCGGACATCATCCTTCTTACCATTTTTCACCGTCTTCACCCCCCGATCAATTGGTTCACTGATGAGCATATCCAATTCGCAGACCAATACGGACATATGCTTGCCTCAAAGCAGATCCGTCCCATTGCCACAACATCGAACCCAGCTCCCGAGAAGGTCACTGTTCTGGATGTCCCACGGATGATCTTACAATGGGGTAATGATGAAACCCATTCATGTCTTTCGGCGCTCGGCTGGCAGCAGGCAACAAACAATTTCCTGGTGGCTCTGGTCCAGCTCTGTCCCCCACAGTCAAATCCTCCTGTCGAAAACTTCGCTGATGAATTCCGGAAGCACCGACAATTTTTCATCAGTCTCAAGGATTTTGAAAAAAAACTATCCTCTTTGGTATCCTTTCGAGCGGGAGATGCGAGAGCAGATAATGAACAGTGTACTCTTCAGTGAAACTCATTATGCTATGCAGATCCAGATCATTCTGAGCTCTTTCCGGGCGGTGTTGTCCCTCAGCAGGTTGAAACCATCAGACACATCACCTCAGAAGCGATCGGGGGATTTCGAATCATCGGATGCAAGGAAGACATTGAAATCGTCCTACGAGTCGAACCCAGGTAGTTCTTTTCGAGACCAAGTTGCACATTTTCGAGACTCACGGAATTTGCGTCCATTGGAACGGGCACCAGCTTGCTTACTCTGTGCCGGTTTCCACAAGGTCGGGGAACATCTCTCAGGCACAACATTCTCCGATGGCAAACCACTCTTCGCGTGCAGAAAAGGAGGTGATATCTATACCGTCAAGCCGTTCCGAGGAGCTGAACCTAAAAGGATCTGCGGGAGTTTCAATATCGGGAAGGGATGCCAAGCCAGCCACACTCCTCACGAACACCTGCATATCTGCTCCTTTTGCGGAAAGGACCACCCAGCCTTGGCTCGACACCCCGACTGTTCTCGAGTCGCCTTGGGTAACCTCCTCCCTTGATCAGCTTCTGATACAGGAGATGGTGGATGGCATCACTGATGCCCTCCCTTCCGTAGGCTCCCCCTGGCTCGCGTTCTCTGGCCTCCTGATCCATCTTCATTTGTCTGCAAGTGCTTCCCGCTCCCAGATTCATCCCAGGAGGAGACTGAACTCTATGAGCGTATCATCCATCCTTATAATTCCTCCGCATTTGCCACTTCTCTCGACCTTCATAATCTCACTCCACACTACCCCACCTTTTCGATAATTTGACGCACGGATTTCCCATTGGAAAGATGCCTGTCCTTCCCCACACCATCATTGTTCCGAATCATCCTTCGGTCAACGCTAATATGGATGCTGTCATAGAATACCTTGACACTGAGCTCCAAGCTAACCGGATGTCGGGTCCCTTCTCAAAAGTGAAGATGGAACGAATTTGCAGAGGGCCATTCTATGCCTCCCCGCTTATTGTTTTGTCCCAAGATGATGGTCCCGGACTTCCCCCGAAACGGTGTGTTTGCCGCAACTTGTCAAAAGCCGACCGTTTTTCGAATACGGCATCGGTCAACAGCTTCATAGAGAAGGAAGATTTTCCCACACGTTTTGATATGGCATCCAAAGTGGCTGACAAGGTGAGCCGCTTTTATTTTGTTTTTACTCTCTGAGTACACCCATCTGCCAAATCGGCCCATCTGCCCCATTTGCCAAATCGGCCCATCTGCCCATCTGCCACATCGGCCCATCTGCCCTGCCACATCGGCCCATCTGCCCCATCTGTGCTTGCACTAGTACCATCTGCCCATCGCACGACAAGTGTCCCGAGTTGCTATCAGCACTTGAACATAATATAGACAAATAATCCATAGATTCATTTCTCGTTGTTCCACATCCATCATATCTGTTCAATCATATCTCATCATTCTAACATCATACGTCGTCCAGATCGCTCGTGCTCCACTGGGGACGTTGGCTTGCGCTTTTGATATCAAAGCTTTTCACCGGACTTGCCCAGTCCTGCCGCATCACAAACCGTTTCTCGTTCTCTCTGTAAACGGCAAATTCTACCTTGACCACGTACACCCCTTTGGCACCGCTTCAGCGAGCAGCAATGCCGGCCAAATTTGCAACGCGTTGGTTGATATCTGGAATGCGGAAGGAAACGGGGACTTGGATGTTTGCAAGTACGAGGACGACTTGGACGTCCTCCTGTCCCCAAATGATGTTGGACCTTTTGACTCCAACGGTTTCTTGTACTTGCACAACCGTGACATGTGCACGA
Organism: Mycena sp. CBHHK59/15; assembly: GCA_029204085.1. Classification (NCBI taxonomy): domain Eukaryota; kingdom Fungi; phylum Basidiomycota; class Agaricomycetes; order Agaricales; family Mycenaceae; genus Mycena; species Mycena sp. CBHHK59/15. The sequence goes on from JARGXW010000130.1 coordinate 198,737, forward strand.
TGTTGATTGATCCCCTGAATACTCCGTGGCATCCTGTGAAAACTGGCAAACGTTTCGAGTATTATATGGTCTTTATTGGTTTTTACTGGGACCTGATTAACCGCAGAGTTTCGCTTCCAGAGGTTAAGCGCTTGAAATTCCTCGCTCGTGTTGATAAGATGATCACCGCAGCGAGGGCGAGTAAGCAGTTCTCTCTACGAGAAATACAAGAAATCCATGGCTCCCTTATCCACATCTGTTTTGTCTTTTCAGATGGCAGCTCCCATCTTCCTCCCATCTCAAACTTCATGTCGAAATTCCGTACGGAAGCGCAGCGCTACCTCCGCTACCTCCCGAAATTGGTGATCCACGCATTGGAATGGTGGCACAATAGATCGAGCAATCCTCTTGCGTTCCGTCAGCTCCAGCCATTAGGCCCCCTTCGGGACATTGGCATTTTTGTTGATGCCAGCACGACATGGGGCATTGGCATCATTATTGGCGAGTTCTGGTATGCGTTCCGGCTAACCGATGATTGGAAAACGGATGGCGTGGATACATGTTGGCTCAAAGCGGTTGCACTTGAGTTTCTGATATACTTCCTAGTTCAGATGGATATCACAGACACGCATCTATTCATCCATTCCGATAACAAGGGTGCTATTGGCGCACACTTGAAAGGCCATAGCGGCAATGTCGCCATTAATCTGTGTGTACGGCGCTCAAGCGCCATGGCCACAGCGCACTGCATAGTGCCAAATATCATATACATCGAATCTAAACTCAATTCTTCAGGACCCCATATCTCGCGGTATACTCGGGGACCCTTCTTTTCAGCTCACTCGTCACTTCGAGTTACCACATGACCTCGCACCTTGTTTTTTGGACAGTGATGTCCGCTGAACATGATTTCCTCGGAGGCTCCTGGGGGGCCTCAGGCGTTGACTGGAGTTCGGTCTTGATACCGGATTCACCGCGACCATCAATGTCTGGAACGCAAGGTGTCGATAGCCTTGCATCTAAGATATATCCTGCCATAATTCCGATCGAGCATCCTTCCGTCCCTGAATATAATCAGGATTCTGGATCAATCTATACCATCTCTTCATTCGAGTCAGTCCATCTGATATCATCAAACTAATTTTATTCTTAATTAACACTGCCCTCAGCTTAATTAGTGCGACGGAAGCTATGAGCTCACATTCTTTAGCCCATCGAAATCAATTATATGCTTCTGCCGTCTTCGACTCCCACATTTCTTCTTTTATTCCCAGTACGGATCCATTGACAGTCATGATGGATGTTCGTCGGGCCGCATCCATTAATTTGCCACAGAAAAAGGCACGTCGTCCTGCTAAGGGTAACGAACTAGCCCCGAGTACCTTCCGTCCTCCGGTTCCAGCGGATCGTCGTGTCCTATTTTAGACTTCCCCACATTCACTTCACGCCCACACCCAGATGTTGAGTCTCGGTATAAATCCTCGTCTCCAGGCAGCGATCTACGAGTCTTTATTGGACTCCACGGTCGAAGATACCCGTCAATCGTATGGGGCTGGGCTTCTGAGGTTTCACCAATTTTGTGATATTCAAAACATTTCGGAGAATTTGCGCATGCCCGCAGACAAATTTCTTTTGTCAGCTTTCGTCGCAAGCGCAGTTGGATCCTGCTCAGGCAAAGGCATAAGGAACTGCATTAATGGCCTTCATCTTTGGCATCTCTTCAATGATGCACCATGGCATGGGGATGAGGGATGGCTGTCAGCGCTGAAGAAAACAGCAGACAAGAAAGGCGCCCAGTTTAAATGCCCTCCTCGGGGACCTATCACAGTGGAACATTTACGAGCACTTCGGGCCCGTCTAGACTTATCACAGTGGAACATTTACGAGCACTTCGGGCCCGTCTAGACTTATTGCGGCCTCGGGATGCAGCCATCTGGGCTGCAGCCTTGGCGGCATTCTGGGGATGCCGCCGGTTGGGTGAACTCCTCATCTGTTCGGTCAAGAAATTCTCCCTCGAGCATGATACAGTTCGCTCCACTCGTATTTCTCGGCCAGTGGTTAACAGACGTCGTACAATCAACTTCCACATCTGGTGGACCAAAACTACGGGCCTGATCGGGGGCGAGTGCATTTTTACGGCGACAGATGGGCACTACGTGGACTTGTGTCCAGTCGAAGCATTTGACAATCATCTCGCTGTCAATCACTCGCCTCCCGAGGACACACAGCTTTTTGCTTACCGTATCGATGGTGGTTCCTGGTCATCTCTCACCAGAGACCACTTTCTATGCACTACTGCTCACATCTTCGTGGAGGCTTCCCTCGAACATGTTTTCGGGCATAGTTACCGTATCGGGGGATCTGTCCGACTCCTGCTTGATGGCGTTGAGCCCGAGATCATCATGAAAGTTGGGGGCTGGACTTCCCTATGTTTTCTCATATATTGGCGTAGACTGGAGCAAGTCATTCCTTTGGCAATCACGCGAGCTTGGGATACACGCAGACATATCGCAGACATATCTCTAACGGATTTTGATATCAATGATATTTGATTTGATTCTCACTCGCACTGCTCTGTTAGGGGGCTCGGGACTTCGTTCTACCCTCCCGCGAGCTTCGCTCTTTGAGCCATGCTCCTTGTGGTATGTTGGGTATTCTCTCGTCCCCTTCCCCTTACCTCGTGTACTGGAATTGGCGTCTGCATTCGGGCTGAACCGTTGACGGTTCTCCCAGCACTGGCCCGCACCACGGGCCCCCAATTTCGAGACAAACCATGGATTCAATGAATCCAGCAGATCATCTTATACTGTCTACAGATATTTATGATGCAGCTGACTTACTGTCAGCTCTCATCCTTAGCGCGTATCAGACTTCACGCATATCTACCTTATCCAGGAAGCCATGGCTTTGACCCGTGGATAGAAAACACCTCGAGCATGTCAATACAATACTGTTAACAGGGGTGCATGCATCAGATGTCTGGACATTCCAACTGGCAGATCATAAACTTACTTTGAACCATGCAGCGGCACCGAATTCTGACCGCCGTTGATTTGATTTTATACTGAACTTGTTGACCCCCTCTCGCATCTGCAGGTATCCTATCTGTATGATAGCTATATGTGAGTATTTAGATCACCTTTTGGAACATTTCACACTGTTTGAAAAAATTTTAGGGAAGCCAGGGCTTAAGCCAAAGCCAGGCCAAGCCAAGCCCTACCCCATGGCTTTGGCTTTGGCTTCGGAACTCTGAAGCCAAAGCCATGCAAAGCCAAGCCAAAGCCAGGGTTTCAAGCCAAGCCAGAACATCACTAACTATTATGTTACTGGCATTTGCTGGGCGGTGAGAATTGATGCAGCCAAGGCAGTAAGCTTCGAAATTTGTCTTGTTTTGGGGCTCTCCCCAGTGAAAGAAGGCTCAGAGTGGTTCATTCTTGGGAGGCATACTGTACCATTTCGACCGAGTGTTCAGTCACGGGTCACAGGCTAGGCTGAACTGAAGATGTCACAGGTCACTTGCCTTCTGGATCGATGTTTTCGTTAAAAAAAATGGGGTCGGAAAATGCCGAAAAATCTCCCAATATGGGAATTTCCCACGAAAGAACACTTCAAAAGTGAACAATTATGGTCACAGGTCACAGTGGCTTACATGCTCGCTGACAAATTTGCTGATTCGATTATATAATCCCATCATTATCCTTAATTAAGCCTTTGCGATATTTCTCGTTCTTTTTAAGCCTTCATATTAAGGGCTTTTTAAGCCTTATGTTAACTTAAGGCTCAACCCTTTGGGAGAACACTGCAATGACAGCACTTCCCTTCTTAGGTTTAAACTCCGAAATCCAGATAATTATATTGAGAATAAAATGCTTCATTTTTCAACTTATGGGGGCTTCCACTTGGGCTACATCTGATAGCTGTGGTGTATTCTACAACATATACACTAGCTCCTAATTTTTTTGCTAGAGCTCTGTGGACTTGCCTCGAGCACTGGAAAAATCAGAAAAATATTCGTGAGGCAGAAGCGGAGTCATAGCGGAGTTTGAAACTGTACAAGAATAAAAGTCGTGAATTTTGCAACTCATGGGGGCCCGCACTTTTGGAACTTCTGAAGTCAAAAATGAATTTTAATATATCTCACATCCTTACCACACATTTTTGCTAGAGCTCAGCTACCTGCTCACAGCACTCTCAAAAATCTGCAAAATATTGCTGCAAGGCAACGTGTTCGGCCCAGTTCGGCGTCGAAATTAAAATTTAATTGATGCAAATGTGAGGAGCAAAAGGGGAGATAGTGGGCTCTGCCGCGGAGCGCGCTACCAGGTGTTATTGGACTAGTAAACGAATACTATGCTATCATCTCTCATATTATTGACGTATGTTTAGGTGTGGTGGTGAACGTATTTGTTTAAATTGTTTTGCATCTTTGCTCTCTGTAGTCTAGTCTTACTCGCGCCTGTCATACCGTAGTGGGGCTTCGTGGATTTGATGGCTTGGCATCAGCACGGGAATGGCAAACACAACCATTTTTTGAGGCCACGTCTTGACGACATCGCGCATCTCGACGTATATGCGCGCCACAACCTTCGCTTTCTGGGTTTTACTCTATCTGCTATGTCACACAACTCTTGCCTTTCATTTTTACTCCCCCGAAGGCTTTGATTTGGCCCGTAAAATCTTGCTTGATGTCCTTCCCAATTTCGAGCCCCTTGCCGTCTTTGGTTTGGAATATGTGATACAAAAAAGAAGGGAAGGTCCAGTTTTGCTCCTTTATGGCATGAAGAACTGCTTCAATTTTTTGGGAAGTCGTACGCGGGGATGCTCTCTTTTGATGCTTTGCAGATGGGCCGGAGATTTCCGAAGCCAAAGAAGCAGGAGTATTTTCGTCGACTTCGACACGCTTCCGTTTACGTGGTGGAGAATAGTTGAATGGAGTTTCCGGGCTTCCTACGGAGCCAAATTGAATAGGAGTTGAGTAGAAATGGGTCGGCTGAAGTGTCGCGCCATGAGGAGATCCAGGTTTGAGGGATGGATGTCGTGGATGGGGGAGTGCCGACGTGCGGTTTGTAGCGGATGAGAGGGGATTTCGGCGAGGAGCAGGCGTGTTTGGGACATCCCAATTGATATTCCAAGAGGTCTGGGCCATGAGGGGGTTTGTAATGCCCGGGGTGGACGCGACGCGCCAGAGTGCCTTGACGCGCCGTGATGGAGCTGTCAAAAGGATCGTGGGAACGTCCGCTTTGGGTTGACCGAATCCGGAAGGCCCACCTACGACTTTCATAGCGCGAGTAAAATCAGACCATATATCAGGTATTTTTTGTCTTTTTTTTTTTTTTCAGAAAAACTACTCTGATCATTTGGGCTGACTAGGGAGACTATGCTCTCTGTGAACTTGAAGGCATTGGCAGTCTCTTTCTGGTCTAACACGTCATTTACCCAAAGATGTCCACAAAAATATGAGATATATAGTAGATGGTTATGCTGAGCAGTACATAACATTTTGCATCCATCGTGCCTTGGAGAATGCTACACCAACCTTTGCGTCAATGAATCAAGGACATTCCATCACCTGACATTACAGACTACATATTAGAGGGCGAAAGTACAGAGGAGCTCAAACGTGTATCACGCGCCAAAGTTATACTGTGAATATTCAAGCGAATAAACATGTCTAGGTCTATTGTCGAACGAGGGTTGTTCCGAAAGCTCTGCAAAGGTAAAGGAGTCGAACGTAGGCAGCATGAATCCAGGTCCGGCCATGTCCGAATCAGAGAGTAAAGCGCCGTCTTCTGTGGGAAACGAGGTAGATGGCGCCCCCAGCGTATTCGCCTCGGAACTATTGAAAAAATTAGACGGTATTTGAGACCAGTCAGGCACGCGAATGGTGTCCGCTTCAGCGGCTGTGCTGCGAGAACTCCATTCCGTGCTGTGACCGGTATACGACGCAGGAAGAACTTCTGGCCCCTGAACTTCTGGCCGGGAGGTGTTGCCAGAGGGGAAAATGATGGGTGGTTCAGAACGAAAGCTGGCACTAAATGAGTCGGAGGGCACTTCGACGGCTAGGCTCTCATGAGAGAGGCGACGGGCTAAGATTGGCCTCAGCTTCTCTTCCAACAAGTCCCGCAGAATATCACCGGTGCGCGTGGCACAACGCCAGGATCGTCCGATCTCAAACAGATACTTGACGCAGAGCTCTGCTTGAGAAAGGGACACCTTCAGTGATCCGTGTGCGATGCGAATGCTGGTCGTGGCCTGGAGCGACAGCAACAGGAAGACAGTTCCAGCACTGAACACCACCTGTAGCATCGTTACTGGTGTGTAACGGAGCGTGTATAGAGACCGCCAGGTTTCCAGTAGTTCCATGATATTTTCTGCGGCTCTTCTGCAAAGCTATGTCAGGCCGTGAGTATACGATATTGGTTTTAGTGCCGGTGTTGCCTGACCTTGACGTGATCGATTTCTCTGTCGGATGTTTGAATAGCTCGTGCTCGCCGGTTGAAGAAGGGCCGATGAAGAAGAATGAAGCACAACCAATACATACAGTGCAGCATAAGTCGATGCGGGGTCGACTTCGATCTGTTTGCCAAAGTGATATCGAGCTCGGGGCAGAGCTGACTTTTCCAATTGTTGAGCTCCAAACTAGATTGCTTGTAAACAGAGTGATGAATGGGGTAGTTGAAATGACCCACTCAATTTTGGTGATAAGCTGATCATTTTGAATGGTATCTTGCCGAGAATTGTCTGGGCGGACCAAACCGTTTCTGGATCGAGGTGCGTAAAACGGCCGAACAACATAATATGAAGGAAATAAGTAGCACGCACACGACGTCAACAATCTTGCGAGCTATCAGGAGAAGAGATGTCGACGCAGAGAAAGTGAGGGTCAACAGATTCGGTTGAGGTGGTATGTTGGCTGGAGCATAATGCCACTGTATCTGGTCGAGCTCTGAATCGACGACCGGCACTGGGATGGCACGTCGTTCGGATGGTGGGCCGCAGAAGTCCCGGCCGAAATAGATCGCCCAAAAGATATCCTTGGCCGAGACGTTAGTTTTGTCAATGGATTGGCAGTCGAGGTGTATGTTACCAAGGAGTATATCGCCCAATGAGCCCAGTTTCTGCCAAGCATTTCTTCTTTGGTAATTACACCAGATTCAACTAATGCCGATGAATCGACGCCGAGGCCGACTGCAGAGACACATGAGTATGATGCAAATCCAAGGACAAGAGAGAACAGCCTACGTGCTTCGCTGAGCCTGGTGCTCATCGCACAATACAAGTCTGCTAATATGTGGTCACCCGCGTCTGCCGAGTAGGTTGCTAGGAACCCTAAAGCATGCACCAAGCTAACGTCAGGCTTCTTGCACTCTGCCTCGAGACAACTTTTCGCTGCAGCCGCAAAATAGCGCCGAGATTTCGGATCCCGTATGCGTGGATCGTCTGAGAAAGAAGTGGCAACGGCGAGAAGAGCGTTGTGTAGCATCGGGGAATAGTGTGGTGTTGTGGGAGGAATGCACGACGGAGAAACGCTCAGAGCTCGGTGCATGTCTCTGAGAAACAAAGTAGGCACGATCCGGAGAAACACTGTAGTGAAGAATTTGAAAGACAGATCGAGGATCCTAATCAAGCGGCTTAGTTACATGTGTGGCGGCAAAATTATACATACTTGTCATGCTCCTTCCTTCTGAGAGTTACATCTGGTGGCAAGTGTCTCGACCAGTCAAAGTCGGGGTCATATCCCGAGACATCCATTCCGTCCACCAGTAAGACATAGGTGCTCTTGAGGCTCCCATTTTCGACGAATTTTGGAGAACGCGGCACTGGGTGAGGTGACCTAGTCGCAAATCGGAAAGGAGCCGTTATTCCATGACGCAGCACGCCTCCGACTCTATCATCCAGCTAAGTAGATAGTGCCACGATGAGCACGAGCCTTCAAGATTTACGTCTTAGCAGTCATCCCACCTTAAGAAACTGCGTAGGCACGCAGAGTTCTTGAGTGATCTCTGCATCAGAATCGAGGACGTCCGCATCAGAGTCGCTGGTGTACATCTCGCTATTCTCTCCGGACTGCTGTGGACGAAATTCCAAGTGAGCAGAAACATCCTGGCACACGCATTTCACGAGAATTCCTTCAAGCAGATCGACGTATGCTTGGAGAGCATCGGTTCGCTTTCGGAGAGCCTCAAAATGAGCCTCGGTGCGAGGCTTGCGAACAGCTGCATCCCGCCCCCAGAGACACTAGAGGCATCAGCATTGGTATTTGCCTAACAAATGACTAGGAATGTGAGCTGACTTCGTCGTTCCTTCCGGAGTCTCCGCAAGATCCGCACACCGGTTTGACACCATCACATTTTGTTTTCCTACATAACAGCGATGATCAGTGACTAGCCCGCATCCCAGAGCCTTGATATTTACTTCCTACGACATACAGTGCATGCTTGAACCGCATACGACCCGCGTCCACGGACGTTAGACGCAGTGCCTTTCGGCATTTGAGCTATGGAGCTTGGTCACTTGTACGGATGATATTCCACCGTGGTTTTATGCATTCAGCTAAGATACACAGCCTGAGAGCTCTCAAAGCTACCGTCCCCGACGCTGACGGATTTCAGGATCCTTGTCAGTTTGACGCTGATAGAATTGGAAATTCCACCTCAATTCCCTACCAAGTTTGGATTTTAACGAGAATGCGACACATGGGTTGGAGTAGGATAAGTCATGAAATTTTATTAATATTATCCTCAGCTATGTCCCCTTTCGGAACGTGCCGAGTTGTCTAGAGAGGAGCTGTTATTCGTTCAAGGGCGTATCCTAACCTTGCCACCAAGAGGAAAATTGAAGACGACTACATATGTATCATGTACTAAGTATCGATATCTGGACGTCGGTTCATAGGTGCGCGCTCCCTCTTCCTCATATTCCGTATGATACTTGGCCTTGGTCCTACAACCTGCGCTGCAGGCTCAGAGGCAACGTGGGCTGCACGGACTTGGTTCTGCACACTGAGCGCATCGGTGCTCTGCGCACTGCGGCGAGTCTTCCTGCCGGCACTGGCCTGCCTGTCCTCGCCGTCTTGTTCATTGATGTGCACAAGATAATCGTACTGCCGCTTGCGCTTCGTCCCCTTGGGGCCATACCCGGCGGGATCATCCTTGTGCGACCAGTCGTCTACGTCCGGTAAGGTAGGGAGAGCTTGCCGGAGCACGTCGAGAACCGCATCGTGGGTGAGCTCACTCTGGACGTAGAGTCGCCTCCAGGCAGATACGCAAGGTTTAAGAGCTTCGAAATAAGGGGCAAAGGCTGTGAGGACGCGGCGCTCCCAGTATTCGTCGGTGGCCATGGCGTAGCCCTTCGTTTTCCCGATTCTTGCATAGTCGGAGCCTTTCACCCAATCTTCGAATCGACAATGGAAAAGTTTTGGCGTTCCACCGGTTCTCCGTCACAAGGACCAGCATAATGGAGGCATATCCAAATAAGCACATAGAGTAGTGATTCGAGATCATGCTTGAGCTCGTGCAAGGTCTCGTCGTCGACAAGAATGCCGACAACCATGAACGGAAGGGTACCCTTGTTCCGATGATAAGCAACATATTGACACAAAAGAAGACCGGCGTACCGTTCGGTGCCCGGTAGCGCGTTCACCAACAGAGTTGAGAACCAGGGCATAATCCACGTCGATCAGCATCCTCCGGCGGACTGCCGGGCTGGTATCGGGGGCTACTGCGGACGAAGAGGCGTCGGCGTCCATTGGTACACACTCGGAGCCTGTGGCACCACCAGAGGATCTCTTGACCGAGTGCTGTACCGCGAGTGCCACCAGGCTTGGAGAGGTCGGTGGTAGAGTAATTGCATCACTTGCCAAAGGAACGAGCATGAGGTCCTTCATGCTGATATCCCGGTGTAGAATGTTGGCCGCAAGAAGGTCCCGATGAGCTTCGAGAGAAGAATAAATGCGAGGAAAATGCAAAGAATACCGAGGGAGAACGTACCTGTCACTGCGTCGATGAAAATCGATATGAGCTCTTTGCGTGACCTGAATGAGGTCAGAGGGAGGGCGTAGGGCGTGAGAACAAGACGGCGGTGGATCCGTTCTTCGACGCTGGAATATGCTACAAAAAGTTTCTGTCCATCTGCTGGTCCACGAATTGTAGCTCGCAGGTTCCTGGTAGTGTCATCGACACCATTGATCTGGACGACGACGTCGGCGACGACCCTGGGAACGCCCTCGACAGCCTGGGCCATACGCAATATCTCAGCCTCGGTATGAGGCCGCGACTTGTCAGCCCATGTGTCCTTGATTGCGAAATCTTGGCCGTCAAGGCGAACATGCCAACAGACAGTCCCTCTACCGCGAATGACGTCGATGATAAAGAGAGTCTTGATAATCTTGTACTGCATACCGGCAACGTCGATGAAGCGACCAGCACCCGTGGTCTTGACGGTGGCGTCATATCCCAGAACGGCGAGATCGTTGGCGAACATTAATCATGTCAATACGCGGATGAAGCTTTTGGGGTCTCGGATATTGAAGGGTTTTGCGACCGCCATGCCTGTGCGGTCAAATATCACGACCCGGATATGGTAACCGATAATGTAAAGTGAGATGAGAAAGCGCCGGTTGTCCTGAGAGGAGAACAGTAGATAGGCGCCATTCATCAGTTGAATAAATGAATCCTTCTTCCCCGCAGGCGTCGATTTGAGCTCGCCATGTACCAAAGTGTCGGCCCACCGAAACGGTTTACCAGCGATGCCAAGGAGAAGATCCGGACGCCTGACGTTTGGGGCATTTGGTGCCGAGGCGGTGGCAAATTCAGCTGTCCATTCCGTATTGTCGGTGGGCAGAGTCTTTCCTGCCACGTCAGCAACGCATTCCCCAAATCTATGGAAGAAGTTGACAAATTTTCTCTCCACATTGCCATTTTTGGATGCAACGGTGTGGTTGGGACATTTGTGCCACTTGGATCCGCGGTAAAGACGGTTCTCCCCCCCGCTCGGCGACGAAAGGGCAGCCAAGATGTCGGCAGGTGACATCAGCAAGCACTTGTCGGGGAAGAGGAGGTTGACGAGACCCGGCACATCTTCCAGTTTGGTGGCGTCAATTTCGGAGACAAGCATGGAGTCGACGTGTGATTTTTTGAGGTTAGGCTTGATTAAATCGCTCACAAGCTTCTGCTTCACGGCAGTCTGCTGGCTCGGGAGATTCTGTGCGACCTTGGAAGTCGGAGGTGTGGACGGTCGTGGCGTCTGGTAAAGTAGGGTGTCTGAAACGGAAAGGTATGAAGGATCCTTGGCATCAGAGGGAGAAACGCCACCCACCACAAAAATTGCCCTTGGTTGCTTGTGGCCGTTCGTATTAGTCAATATTGAACTAGTCTCGGTGCCAGACTGCCACGACGTCCCAATTTGGGAGCCCTGTCGTGACAAGTCTGAGACTAGTGTTGTTGAACGCTGAGATTGTCAGAAACATGGGTATAGCGAACACGCACAGTCACATTTCACGTGATGAAAACAACGCTCCCTAAATGCTCCTTCGCCAAAACGAGCAAAAGTCGTCACAAATGACACCAAAGCGCATACTTACACGAGGCCGTTTCCACACACTGGCGTTGGCACTTTGGTTAGCATTTGTACCGCATTTAGCAGCAGAGCCAATGGGTCACCCACTGGCAGGCCTGCCAGTGCGATAGTTGCCCAGACTCGGAATGTATTGGCCCGGCAGTGACCCAATAATCAATGGAGACCTCGATATACCTCCATGTCCCACCTCTCCTCTTCCGCCGCGTATCTCGCGTCTGGAGAAACATCTCATCCTCTACCCCGGCTCTCTGGACATCCCTGTCAGGGCCCACTGTATAACTCTGAGGGACAAGCTCAGTGTCTTCGAGCCACTATTGCCTCATCATCGGCGTCGGCGATTCTCCGACATTGATTTGCACGATAACTCATGGGCCCGGTGAGCCGGTGAGCTCCTGTCCCCCGAGACGCTCATCGTCAGATCTGGGCAAGAGCAGTCCCCGAAATCAAGAAAAATTCCGGAGAACTTCCTCAGCCGGCCTCCTCCTAAGCTGACCACCCTCATTTGGAGACGATACGGAGCGTCTCTCTAATACCGTTCCCCTGGCCGCAGCTGACGCGCCTCCGAATAATCAACGCCAGAACCTCACCCATCCAGGGCCGAAATCTGCTAGAGCAATGTTCTTCTCTGGTGGAGCTCTGGATCAGATTCGACGATGATCCTGGAGAGCCTCCGTTGCGGCTCACTCATCCTGAACTGCGAAGCCTTGTTATAGGTGGCCGAGCCTCCGCTTGCTTTTTTCTCCATTGCCTTGTCGTTCCCAGATTACAAGACCTTACGTACCAGGCGAATTCTTATCTCCTCGACGACGTGTCGGTGACAAATTTCCTCTCTTTCTTCCCCTGCTCCAGCCGCAAAATTGAGAAGTTCACCCTACGTGAGCACGGCGAAGCCCACTTTGTCCTCTGATGTCTCCCCCATCTCCTTGCACTCTGCGAACTTTCTGTTCTGCCCAGCGGGTCCCTCTGGTTGCGGTACAGTCCTTCTGTCGCATTCCAGCTGTCGAACGAAATGTTCCAATCCCTGACTGCCTTGGACACGGGGCCCTGCATGCTTCCCAGGCTCGAAATCCTCGCGTTCCACAGCTGCATTGGCTTCACCGGTGAATCCTTCGTCGGCATGGTGTGCTCAAGGTGGCACCCCACCTACCCAGATATATTTTCTTTAAAAAGTGTGGATGTGGGACTAGGCCACGCGTTGGGCAACGACCAGCTCAAACGCTTGCGGGTGTGTCGTGATGCGGGCCTTGAATTCCCGCACTGGGAAGTGTCAGTCGATGGTCCTGTCACCATTGTGGACAGCGTTGAGTGGAACTGGTGACACAACTTGAATGCACGTCTGATCTGTTATGTGCTTATCATTGACTTTTTGTTGATTGTATCCGGTTAAGATGCATATTCTCTAGGTATGGACTGATTCGTATCAAGTCCAAGTAAGTAGATTTCCTTGGATCCTGTTAGCGTACAGAATTACCTGCACAAGATGGTGCATAAAGCATTCTTACACATTGATCTTCACCCTACATTCAACTAGGTACCAAAAAAACTGTTTTTCGATACGTAAGTACTTATGTATTTGAAATTGTTTGGAATCCTCACTGCACTCTGGGTGATTTTGACCATTTTTTGGACCGAAGGCGTTCTGGCCAGATCAACCCCGTGGGAAGGTGGCGGTGCTTGAGCCTTTGGGAATTACTCGTTTCTTTTTCGAGTCCATGCGGGAGAGACAGAAAAATGATGCAGGCTCCAGGACACTCTCTGACAGTCCTCTATTTTTCTTTGATTTTTCTGCCCAGTCAAATGTCGGAACCTGGAGAGTGCAACCCAACTTTCCCACGGGTCCTCGATCTGCCGGTGGTAGAAGGCTTGTTTGGCAAGATTTACTTGTAGAAGTCGCTCCCCTAATTCCGCGCTTTTTGCGACGATGAACAACAGGACGAGGAACACGGGTGTTGCAGGCCATCTGCGACGAATACCCACTCCAGTCGCCCTGCTTGTTGGGATTCTCTTTGGGCTGCTGTTTTCCCGCGTCGTTCCCTGGTCGAATGTCTCATCGGCGACGTGGAGGGGGAACAACATTCCTGCAAAGTCGCGCCAGCAAAGCCGCCAGCCGGTCCAGCTACCGACTCTAGAGCAACGGCAACGCGTTTTTGACCTATTGACATCCCTCTCGCCCCACTATACCAAGGAATGTACTCGAAATACCCAGCCCCTCTATCAAAAACAGGCCTCGGAGCGCTATGCATCGTTAATCGGCCATAAGTCTCCGTCGCGGAGCTCATGGTTAGGCGGATTTGGCATGGGAGGCAGCATAGAGCCCGAGTACCAAAACACCCGCAGAGACGTCGTGTCTTCCGAGCACAAGTACTTCTTCGGGATAAATCTCTACAACTCATTCGACATCATCCCTGACCTTTTCGCCACTCTTTTCCGTGTAGCCGCAGTCCTGGGCTATCACAACGTCTATGTCTCCATCTATGAAAACGGCTCCACGGACCAGACGAAAGCCCTCCTAAGGATATTCGACGCCCTCACGCGAAGCGTCGGAATGCGCATCACTATCCGCACCTCCATGCGCACCCGCGGCGCGTTCAACCACCGCATTGAGTACCTCGCAGAGGTCCGCAACGCCGCGTTTGTGCCTTTGCACGAGCTGCGTGATTCGGAGAGCGAGTTCTTCGACACCATCATCTTCATGAACGACATCCTCCCCTGTGTTGACGACCTCCTCGAGCTCATCTGGCAGTCGCGCAACAACAACGCGGGCATCACCTGCGCCGCCGACTACATGTACCACGAGGAGATAGGCTCCCCTGTCTTCTACGACAACTGGGTCGCCCGCGACATCAACGGCACCGCCCTCGAGAACGCCCCCTTTGAGTCCATCTTCCACCACCCCGCCTCGAACGACCGCTTCCAGAAGCACCTCCCCATCCAGGTCCAGAGCTGCTGGAACGGCATCGCCGTCCTCGACCCCGCCCCGTTCTATTCGCCCCCGCACGTTCGCTTCCGCATGGCGCGCATAACCGAGGGCGAGTGCAGCGCGAGCGAGTGTAGTCTTATCTGCAACGACTACTGGGAGGCCGGCTACGGCCGCATCATGATGGTGCCCCGCGTGAAGCTGGCCTACGACCGGGTACGTGTGCGCTTCTCGTCGCTGCATGCCCCACTGACACCTCCTCTCCGTCTCCAGAGAGTCTTCGACATCATCCACCCGCAGCGTCGCAATCTCACTGCCATCCGCGGGTACGTGCGCCTCGGCGGCCTCCCGGACGACCCGCGCACCGACCCGCAGGACCGCTCCTGGTTTGGGCCGCACGACCGGCTGTTCACGGAGGAGGAAGGCCAGCCTCTGCAGTTCGTCTCTGGTCCGGAACACGGTGCGTCTCCTTGCCCCTTAGTAGCCTCCTTCTCACTTTTACCCTTTTACTAGTATGGTGCTGGGGATGGGACGGCGCGGGCGACCTCGAGGGCCCCGACGTCGATCCGATCTGGGAGCGTATGTCGAACAAGTCCACGCGTACGGACGCCGTCGTCGTCAAGCACGACCGGGGTCTGCCCTGACTTGTGTGTCTGCATTGACTTTTACCGTATTTAATATCCCTTATTGCATGTTTCTTGGAGCGGGACCCTGCTAGAATGTATGACGTGTATGATAGCACACGGGACGGGACGTTGAATGCAGCGCTAATTTATAGGGAACAAAACCGACCCCCCAAAATCCAGTTCTGTTTAGACCGCGTTCTACCACCATACCTCCTCCGCTGTCTTAGTCTAAGACAGGCAGGTTAGTAGCACGTTGGTGCGTTACTCTATCCAGTCTATGAGCGCCGTGTACATATACAATATAAATAATTCCAAGTAGTGCGAGGTCGCATTATAGTCTATGTGAGTGCAGCGAGATATATTTATTACACATGGGTCACGTCGAGAAGATACCAATGATTTTGAACATGGGCACGCCCTGGCCCTCCTCGCCGAGCAGCTGGCATTCGACGAAGTGCGAGCCGCGAGAAACGAAATGGTCAATGTAGTGCAGCCTAGAGGGAGAGTCAGGTTAAGAATAGAGAATGTAGCAGGAAACGCACGCCGCAGTGGACTCTGTCACATCAGCCGCGTTCTCGATGGTGCGCGCGCCGGGGTAGTTGTCGTCGACCCAGCACTCTATCGCGCTGCCCTCGCCGACGATGCTGATCGGCTCCTTGAGATAGTACACCGCGACGTCGCCCGCGCCAATCATGAGCGGGATGCGGATCTTACTGGTCGGGAGCGTCGAGTGCCAGTAGTGCGCTTTGGTGTTCAGCGAATTGCTGCCCGTGCTGGGGTGGAACGCGTGCCAACCCGAGCCGTAGAAGAGCGACGGCGGGAGCGGGTTGATGAGGTCGTTCGCGGACACGCAAAACGGCGCGACTTCCTCGAACGGACGCGCCGCATTGGGGCGCGTCGCGATGCGTGCGCGCGGGACGTGCAGCGCGGGGTGGAAGAGGTTCGACGTCGGCGGAAGCACGAGCTTCGCGTCGTCCGAGTCGTACTCCTTGCCGGGCTCGGGCACGCCCTTGCGCTGGCCGACACCGCCGAAGAGGCCGTGCGCATCGCCGGAGGACGAGTCAGCGCTCATGCGGGCGGGGACGGCGTCGTACGACGCGCCGGTCGCGACGGCCCACGCCGTGCAGATCTGCGACTGGAGGTACGCGATGAGAGCCTCGGAGATGAGCTCGTGTCCCAACGACGAGGCCAGCACGGGGTCGACGTAGAACTTGGAGATGGAGGCGGGGTCTTGCATATAGTCGTTGTATACCATGGGCTTGATGCTGATGTGGGGCACGTCGTAGAACTGGGCGACAATGTTGTGCGTGTGGTCGGGACCGGCAAAGCCGTACGCGGTGTGGATTTCGGGGCTGAAGTGGCCGAGGAGGAGGACGGCGGGCTCGTCAGGGCGGATGAGGATAGATCGGACAAGGACCTCGAAGTTTTCCAGGGTCTCCTGGTCTGCACGGTCTTCGACGTCGAGCTCGATGATGACCAAGTCCGTCGAGTCGGGTATGTGATGGGTGCTACAGAAAGCAAAGTATTCCGAGTTGGTGCGACGCATAGCACCATTTGTGAGCTCAGAAGCCGGATGGGGAAAGACGGTATTCCACCACTGGAAAAAGCGCGAAGGGTAGCATTTGGGAGATATCGGGTCGTCGCCTGCACCGTGACATGAAGAAACTAGAGAGATGTGAACGCCAAAATAATAAGAAAAAATTATAATACACACTGGATCCCCCTAATATGCTCACAGTGACTGGCTGGCCGGCCAAGGCCTTGTTCAGGACGCGCTGAATACGGGCCCCGCTTCCGAGATGCAGCCTAGTCTGCCCCAGAGTTACTGCACCGTGTTTAGTCCCAATTTCATCGCCAGGGCCGTAGACCGGGCAAAAATCAAAAGGATTGGGACCGGCCTCTGATACATTCAGGTAGTTCTTTGGCGTCAGATTGAGCGAAGAAAAGGTATATGTTGGCGTGTGGGTGGTGGGCAGAATGTAATGAGTGAAGGTGAGGAGAAAGAGAAATAGGGCGAGAATGAGCCATATGCGATTCGTTACACCGAGCGTCCGCTGGTTGAGACGAGAGGCTTTCTCGCTGTCTGACCCCATTCCCGACGAAAGAGACGACTCGCGGGAGAGAGAGGGAGGGGCGATGTGCGCCGGTCCTTTTCCGTTTCGACGTTGCATGCAAAGCTTTGGCTCTATTGAATCTCCTCCCACTCAAGTCAAAGACTGTCACTCGTTACGTGCCTCTTGCCAATGTTTACATGTTTACATTCTGTATCCGCCTCTGTCTACTACAAGACTTAGGTATGGCCCGAGGTCATACCTAAGTCTTGTAGTATGTTGAGCTCTTTTAAAATTTCAGCCAAATTTCGTTTCTTCGGTCACGGCTAGAATCTTAGACTACCAGCAGAATCCTAGCTATCCATTCAAATGGATTGCAATTACTTTTAGCTGTCCAACCGGAAACCTTGGCTAGTGTATCCCCGGACCAAAAACTGGCTTGTCTATCATCATTTCGGGGAAGGTGTAACCAATCTAGTCGATAACCTTGTCTACTAGGTAAACTTTCTAACGATAACTTCAAGTTGCTCTGGGGTCTCCACTGGCATCAAATGCCCAACTCCTTCGAGGACAGTCACCGTTACAGACGCTCCAGCCTTCTTCAAAACCTGGACCACTCTCTCATCCACTCTTTCCGCCGTTTCGATTTTATCCAGACCCCCAACGACAACCTCGACCGGAATCCTGATCTCTGCTCTTCCGTTCTCGGCGAAAACTAAACCCTCGTAGTCTTCTCGCGTGCCATACTTCGGCCACGCCGTTCTCGCCTGCTCGCTTCCCCCAACACAGTCGTCCACCAGGAGCCGCAGCTCGTTGGCGCCGACGTCGGACCCCAGCAAGACATACGTCAGCGCAAGCTCCGCAGACTCGCGCGACGAGTACGCGGTGATCTGCTGCTCCCGCATCTCAGCAGGCAGGTCCAGTCTCCCCAACGGCGCTGGGCCGATCAGGATGAGGCCCTTCAGGAGCCCACCCAGGTCGCCGCGCGCCGCGAGCACTTGTGCAATCTTCGCGCCCATCGAGTGCGCGACGAGGACGAGGCCGTGCTGGAAGAGTCCGCCGTCGGTGAGGGCGCGGTCGGCCTGCAGGTGCGCGACAAGTGCCTTGATGTCGTCCGCGTTGTCGATGATCTTGTACGCTGCGGGGTCCGCGGGGCCCGTGGAGGCACCCCAACCGCGCAGTGCGGGAAGAATGAGTGGGAAGTCGGCGCCGAGGCGGGCTGCAAGCGCTCCGAAGGTACGAGTGGACCCTCCCCAAAAGTGGATGAAGAGGATGGTGGGTTTGGTGTTCACACTAGAGGGCAGCGAGGTGAGGACCTGCAGCGTTGTCTCGGGAGCAGTGGCAATGGTGTGCGACGACTGGATAGGAGCTTTCATATTTCTACTGCAATATTGACTGGATGGTGTGGGATGTGATAATGACATTGCTCTCGATCTCAAGCTCTTATATACCTCCCATGGCCCACCCCGTTCCTTCCAACAAGTTATGCACATTCGTCGCTGTCACCATCGACTTGAAATTGGCGGGACGGCAAGGACACGTACACAGCAGCTCGGGTAGCGCTTCGGGCTGACTGAGGACCCTAGGCTACCTGCTATTTACTACTGCGGATTGAAGGGGATGTCAATGCATATACAGCAAATGATGGTACCGGTGTCTGTCAAGACCACGGTGCGCGTTTCTATCGGACACGACACTTGTTGCCTTACGAGTCCCTCAAAAATGAATCAATGCAAGTGAAAGTCCGAATCCAGGCTGAGATTTTATGCGAGCCTTATGCTGTCTACTACGATGAGCGGTCATTTTTCTTGCTTTCCCAAGTTTGTTTGTCTGGTATAAACGCGCCGGAATATACTTGCCTTGACTTGTTATATTTTTCCTGTTCCTGTTGTGACTATGTCTCTTCGTTTTCTGTGCCCTAGACCTCAGACATTATGGAAAAGCAGAATTCACAATTGCGGCACTGAGGACAACCCTAGAGACTAGTAAAAAAAATGCAGTAACGGTCACTCCGACCCTCCCCTTCACGCATCATTGACATCCCCGCTCATCCACCCGCCATCCTCCAAATCGCGATAAGCAAACTAAACTGTGTCATCTCCGACCTTCCCTGTGCACGCATCGTTGACCCCCTCCGCTCATCCACCCGTCAACCTCCAAACCACGTTATTTGCAAGCGATGCATCCGACATGAGACGAGCGTCGACGCGGGAATTACTGGGGGGATGCGGGGTGAAGGTGGTGGTGCCGTGTGGGCGTGGGGGGGTTCTCGAAGACATCGAGAGCAAGAGCACGAGAGAGGCGAGGGCAGATCTGACAACCTGACAACGACGATGCAAAACCTGAAGAGAAGCAAGTAAGCAAGTAAGCAACAGTATCAACATAAAGGGTAGAAAGAGACTTACCACGACCTCAACACACAAACCCGAATCAGTTCCGAATCCGGAAGAAGACTGCAGCAAGGAGCTCCTCGATCGAAATGCGGCCGCCCTCGGGGTTGGCGTCTTGCTGAGTCGGAGGCAACCACGTATCGTGGCGTGTGACAGGGTCAGGCGTCCCCAGTCCGCCGCACCTTGGTCATCACGTCGTGGTCCTTCCGGTAAACAGAGTTGGTGGTAAGTGAGAAGAGGCATGCGATGGTCGTCGTTGCCGTGTCCGCCGACAAGGCAAGTGCATTGGTGAGGATGCCAGGGCGACACAGCATGCGGAGAGGGTGGCCTAGGGACTAGAAAAGATGCTGCTAAGTAGCCGTCGGCGGCTCTCGTACCTGTGTCTATCCATCCATCACGAACGACACATCCATCTCGTGAGCATCGATCGCCTGTCTCCTGTTCCTGTGGTTGGTCTCGATGGATAACGGAGCAGCGGCTCGGTGGCGGGCGGTTACTCAACGAAAACAGCAATCTTCAAGTGGAACATCAAGAGCCGGGGAAAAACGGTGGCCAGTAGTGCGCAGATAGTTCACGTCAAACCCGAGGTTCGTGGGGAATCGCGTAGAGAGACGGGACAGGGAAAGCTTGGATGCTGGTGCGACACCGCCACCATTAACACCTGGTCGGCGATCAATTTCAATGGCCAGATATCTCCTGAGATGCAAGGCTTGTAGTCATGAGATGGACCGAGAGAGACCGATTCAGACAAGCAGGACGATTTCGACTCGAACATCGTGCATTCTTGGACCGTTCCAGGAGTACTGACGCGAATCGTATCCGTGCTTGACCATCTACAAGGGGGTATGTGTACTCAGTCAAAGACATAGGACAGCGACCACAGAGGACGCGCTTGGGACCATAAGAGAGATGTCATGTAGCGAGAAGCAGAATGATCTCAGTCCTTCCTCTTCTTGAGGCCTGAGCCCTTGGCCCTTCGGATCCAATCTGACGACTGTTCGGCCTCGACATCTTGTTTCACAGAGATTCTAGCGGACTCGGACATGCCAGTGCAATGGGAACATGCAGTGAGGCCAGAAAAAATCCCTTCATGGGTACGCGGCCTGCGATTCCAAGCGGCTTTGTGAGATAAGTAGGTTCTCCACTTCGGCATTTCGAGGACTGTCGCACGTTTCGGACGAAAGGGTTGCGAATGGCTTGTCGTCTGTAGATAAGCGAGGTAAAATGGAACAAGAAATTGTCTGAGCAGGGGTGACATTGCAAACACGCGTGTTACAGACTAGGTCGTAAGCAAGTGTCAACAGGCCAAGGCACTGCACTTGGCCGCTCTTTTGACTCAGACTGCTGCCTCAAACTACACAAGGCTGGTGGTGACTCAGACTGGGTACAGCGCCTGGGAAGCCTCCTGAGGCTCACGTGTTCGAAGATGCTCATTTGTTGTGTTTCAGTTGAAACTTGACTGGCTTGTCGATATTCTGTTTGCATCGTCTCTCGTGTCACTCCGAGTCGCATCAGAGACCCAACAGACATTTCAGCTGCTCTGGGATGAAGTGGGTTGAACCTATGGCCTTTCAAAATTGAAATTTGGAAGACCCAGTCTCCCTCTACAACTGCATACGAGAATTTCTACCTGTCTACGCGAACCACCGAGTGGCAGACCATGGCAAAATGGTAAGTTTTACCTGCTTTTCGTTTACTAAAACAACCATCCTATAGACCTATCTCTTTTCAAGCGTGAACCTCGTCAAACTTGTCGCTCGGCTCTCCTACGTGTACCGCACGCGATATTCCTTTCGAGACCGTAGCATCCTTTGTGTTGCAGTCCGAACATTATCGCGTAGAGCGTACACCCCAAGCATTCTGCATATGCCACTTCGTCTCTACTGCTGCCGTGCTTTCCCGTTTCTGTTTCTCTACGGAGCAGGTAACGACCGGTATCTTTCGGTGATTCGCATAGCGACTCGCGCAGGCAACATCTGGGCCACGTCGGTAGAGCGTCGGCAACGCTCGGGGGTCTGGAGAAATGTGCATCATATACTCGGGCTTCCGTGATTGATCCCAACAATATCATGGGCTGTGTAGAAGGAGCAGGAGTCGCTATGGTTCCTCCATACTTAGCTCGCAAAGACTGGTCATTTGTTGAGCGGGTCTGGTAGGTGGGTAGCTGCGACTGCGTTTCAGATCCTGAAGGCCGCTCGATTCGACCGGAGTTCCCTTTCTCGAACTCGGAGTACTACACGGCGACCGCTCGGTATAAATACGCTGCTGGACAATGGCAAACCTCGCCCGGTGCCCTTTCACTATCTTGTGCTGCGCTGCGCGTGTACAATCCTTTCCATTTCATCTCAGCCAATCGGACGAGCATCATGCCCAACACACATTCACAATACCTCGGACTCGTCCTCCTCACGCTGATTGCTTCTACTTCAGTTTCGGCAATACCAGTGGACCTCACTGCGAGGAAGCATACCAGTCTGGATGCGTCATCTACCGCCAGTGGAAAATCGGGCAGCCGTACTGCAACTCCGTCCGGTAGCTCCCTGTCTCCAACGCCTTCGAGCACAAACAATAATAGCACTGGCGGAGGTCACGCTGGAAGTGACAGCGGTCTCGGCGCTCTCTTTCCCGTTCCCAACGCCGTGGCCAAATGGACAACTCTCCCTGGAGCGGCGGGAGCTCTTCCACTCTCCGATGCGACTTTCAAGCCTTTCAAGGTCATGTCAGGCACCACCCATGACTATGTCGCTGCTCCGGATGGAAAACAAGCTATGCAAGCAAAATACCCTGAAGGGTCATACGTCCCGTCGAAGAAGCCTGCCGGCGGCTTTTCCTTCTACGCTCCCGGAGCGGATGCCATTGATTTCACTACAGCCGCCGAGCTTACTTTTGGTTATTCTGTCATGTTTCCCGCGGGCTTCCAGTGGAATAAAGGCGGAAAACTGCCGGGTATCTGTACGTGGTCAAAAATCTTTTTGGTGGCATGTTCTGAAGATATCTAGACGGAGGAGACGACCCAGAAACTGCAGTTTCGTGCTCCGGAGGGCGCAGAGATCCCACGTGTTTTTCTGCACGACTCATGTGGCGGCCTGAGGGTGCTGGAGAGCTGTATACCTACCTCCCCGATCCGTCCGATCCCGCATACGCAGCCAACGAGAAAATCTGCAAAATCCCTAACTCGGAGTGCAACCCGACTTACGGGGCCTCCATTTCCCGCGGTGCTTTCACCTTTGCGGCGGGCGAATGGACCACTGTCAGTGAACGCGTGAAGCTCAATACCGCTGGACAGGCGGATGGCGAGCTGGAGCTGTTTGTTGGCGGTAAGAGTGTTATCAGCGTCACAGGGATTATCTTGCGCGACAGTGATAAGGGGAGAATGCGGGGGATACAGATGCAGACGTTTTTTGGTGGCTCCACCCCAGACTGGGCCTCACCGACAGATCAGGAAGTTTTCTTTGCAGATTTCTCTGTGGCCATCATTGCTAGCCTGTAAATTAGCTATTCGAATTTGTTGTATCACTGTGAAACCTCTCATCTTGCTCTAAATGTATTTTCTCTTGGGGAAGGAAGGTGGGAAGTCCGTTGCAAGCAAGTGTCAACAACCAGACTCCCCAGTTCGGTCCATTTCTGCGATGGACGTCGATATTCCCGAAGACAATGGACAGAGCAGTACCCATTACAACAGGAGATCCCATTTTGTTCCTGTAGACGATGCCCATCCTTTCGACTTGGACAGCTACATCTCAAATTACTCAGGTAAACCGCGAAGCGCCCACGCGTTCCTTTATTCTCTCAGCTCATCCTCGGGTCTTCAGGTCGTCCTGCAGTCGACCGGCTCGTCCACATCATTTCGACATGTCCGACACTCGGGCCGGAGGCATTCCAGGTTGCGGTGCAGCACATTCACCAGTCGCGCGACCCTTCATTGTACCAGCATCTGCTCTCTGCGTATGACCAGGTCAGCTCGGCGAGTGATACCCCACTCCCGAACTCGATGGACCTCGCGTCGCTCGACACGCGGTGGGCGGATGAAACAATGGCGAAGAACCAGGCCGAGCGCTCGAAGCTTGAGGTGGAATTGAAGACGTATTCCAACAACATGATCAAAGAGAGCATACGAGTATGCATTCTGAGATTCTTGTATATATCTTGCCTCATTCCTCGCTCCAGATGGGCCATCGCGATCTCGGAGACTTCTACCGTTCTGTTGGAGAATACCCGACTGCATTAAAACACTACACGAAATCACGCGAGTTTTGCACCACAAGCCAGCACGTTCTAGAGATGTGTCTGTCTGTGCTCGAGGTTTGTCCTTCTTTTTCCCGGCCGCCTGTGATCTAACTTTGCACAGCTCCTGATCGAACAACGAAACTACTCCCACCTGCCGACATACGTCTTCAAAGCTGACGCGGCGCTCGACGCGGCCTCGGCGGCGGCAGCAAATGCCAAGGAAACCGATGTCCCTACCGCCCCCGCCCCCCTTCTGAACAAGAAGAAGGTCATTTCGGAAGACCGCGAGCGCGTCCAATCGAAGCTCGACTTTGCCTCGGCACTCTCAAGCCTCGCCTCGGGCCACTATCAAAAGGCTGCCTATACATTCCTCAAGTTGGGGCCGGCGAAGGATTTTGGAGACTGGATGGGCAAGGTCATGCCCCGTCCTTTTCTTTGTGCATCTAGCGTTTCTGACTATCGCTGCAGCTCGTCGCTCCGGGTGACATTGCGATCTACGGAACGCTCTGCGCGCTCTCGAGCCTGCCGCGATCGGCGCTAAAGTCGCAGATCCTCGAGAACTCGACGTTCGGTGTTTACGTGGAACAGGAGCCGTATGTCAGGGAGTTGGTGGAGGCGTACATGAGCAGCAACTTCAAGACGGTGCTCGAACTTCTCTCGCGGTATTCGGTGCGTCGTCTTGCGTCTGTGGCTGCCTCATACCCAGTCTGATGGCATATGTGCAGACGCGCCACTATCTTGACATCTACCTGGCACACCACGTCCAAGAGCTGACGAACATGATCCGCGACTGGGCAGTGGTGCTCTACTTCCAGCCATTCGCGTCCATAAAGCTCGACCGCATGAGCGCGGCGTTCGGCTGGACCGTCGAGGAGGTCGAGCAACAGGTCGTTACCCTTATCCAGTCGAAATCCATCCACGGGCGGGTTGACAGCCAGAACAAGGTGCGCATTGCAGCTGCTTTCCAGTCTGATTCGGCTCAAATCTGCGCAGATCCTGTACGCGAAGAAGACGGACTACCGAGCGGAGCTGTTTGCCCGCGCGATCAAGGCCGGTCGGGACATCCAGTCGACGAACCGCAAAGTCCTGCTCCGGATGCGTCTGTACGTTCCTCTTTGTCTCCAGTCCGAACTTGTATTGACCACCAAGGATTCTCGCAGGCAACAGGCTGATCTGGCTATCAAAGGGCCGAAAGGGCTCAATGCTACGCTAGCAGACATGATCCAAGGAGGAGGAGATTAGCCGGTACCCGAGAGTTGTTGTCTTTGTTTTGTAGCTATACCTGCTAAATTTCAAATGGGTGATCGAGACCACTCCTGTCTCTCCTCCATGATTCGACTGGACCTCTCGACAGCGCGAGCAGCGGGACTGGAGACATTATTGCACGGGGAGGAGACGTGTACTGGCGTAGGCCGTGAAGCAGTATGTGCTCCGTGTTCCATTTTATCTGCTTTCACTGAGCGTTTCTTTGCAGGCGGGTTTAGTACGGATAACTTTTCGTCTATCTGGGTCCCCGCCTGCCAGCCACTGGCTCGAGCGTGTTGCTATCTCCCAGCGCGACCTCGAAAATCGCCGCCAGCCCGAAAATCACCAAAATTCCGTTCTTGCCGCACCGCAAGATGAATATATATTGGACAAGCAACTCAACCAAGGGATCGTGGGGCCGGTCTTCTCTGGTACCTGCGAGTCCACTGGCAGCAAGCCTATCGTCACAAAAGTCGCGCTGTACGAAGCGGAGAAACGGATCCTGCTGCACGAAGCCGCGATATATGACCGGATCCGCCACCTCCAGCACAGCGGGACGTCCCTTGGGTCTTCGGCGTCTTCGCGTGTCATAAATTCACGGGATTGGTCATGCAGCATCTCGGACACCCTGTCGCCACAATATGTGAATTAAGTCTCCCGCAACGGTGTGTGTCGGATTCGCACCATCTCGTCATCGCACCATTCCGCCCCTACTAAGCACGCGAGACTAATACTGATTCTTGAAGGTGGGCGCTTTATAACGATCTCACAGCATTACATGAATGCGGGATCGTTCACGCTGATGTGCGTGCGGATAACATTGTGGTCTCGGAGTCCGGGCGACCGTCGCTGATTGATTTTTCGCATGCCCGGACACATCGGTGTCCTGGCCCACTCGTCTGTGAAGAACTGCGACAGAGCTTGTCTATTTTTCTACTGCAAACATGAGAATGTGCAAACTTGCTATCGAAATCCGGGTCGGTTGTGGCCCTTGTTGCCTGTAGATAAAGTTAAACAACCGGAGATCTACGGGTCGACCATCGGTTAAATACATGCTCCTAAGGAATCGGCCGGGGGAATAATCGGCGCCGGGCCGAGTTGCTGACGTCATAGCTGACTGGTAATGATAGTGCTTACAACTAATGACCACAAGCAAACATGAAAGCGTCTTCACTTATAAAAAGCACCTGCTACGACGCTGAGACCCTCAATGGCGACCATGGCACTGAAGCCTCTTACCTTGAACATAATCAGCGACTCTATCTGCCCGTACGGCCCCAGGTTCCTTTCTACATGATATCTCGAACTCATTCGGCTGGCAGCTTTTGCTACTTGGGCTACAAGCAGATAAATCTGGCAATGGAAGCTGCGAAGAAGGAAAATCTGCCGCTTGACTTCAAGGTGTGTGGTTTCTACAAGTCTGCTTGAGTGTCTGCTGAACATGGGCGATTTGGAAGCTCCGATTCAAACCATTCCTCCTCGACCCAACCCTTCCATCAGATCATCCGGTGAACAAAAGGGAGCGGTATGCCTCTAAATTCGGCGCGTCTCGGATGGAATCCATGGAGTCGGCCATGAAAGCGCGTGGCCGAGAAGTGGGCATACAGTTTTCATGTGAGCATATCTTTCGCGTGCGTTTGTCGTTTGTCTAACTAACCTTTGGAACTCAGATGGAGGAACAGTCCGCCAGACAATAGATTCCCACCGCCTAATTGAGAAGGCCTACCAAGTCGGTGGGGAGACTATGCAGCGCGTGGTGGTCGAAGCTCTCTTTGGTGGCTATTTCGAGCATGAACAAGACGTCGGGAGCCATGTTTTCCTGGCAGAGTGTGCCCTCAAAGCAGGTGCCTTCTCCACCAAAGAGGAGGCTCTCGCTTTCTTGGCATCGAGTGAGCTGAGGGACAACGTTGGGAAGGATATCAAGGAAGCCGTGCAAATCGGTGAGTCTATATTCTCAAACAAAGTCGATGGTTTTGTTGACCGCAGGCATGGTAGGTGTCTCTGGTGTTCCTTTTGTGATTTTGAACAACAAATACGCGGTGTCTGGCGCACAGGGCCAGGATACGTTCTTGGAGATTTTTCGCAAAATCGCCTCAGGGACATCGTTGGCTCCAGAATCGGACGAGGGTGACTCTTGTCAATAATGTTACTTATGTATCTTTCAATTCTTGCTTCCTGTGGTCATCGCGAGAAAATTTGCACCTGTCTAATCTCGGCTTATACCGTGCAAGGGGCATACCTCGTTGGTCTTGGAGGGCCACCGCTGCCACATCCGACGTTGCTGCACCCGTGCGCGTCCGCGCCCGCCTTCTCCGCACCTTATTCCATGCTTCCTCCGGTCTACACCCAGCACGCCGCCGTGTACCTCGGCGCGCCGACGAACGGGCACGCGCATGTGGGACGCCAAAACGCTTCGTCAATCTCGTGGGGCCGTCGTTGACTGTCGCATTGAATGCGCGGATGTCGTGTGGGAGAGGGACGACTCGGAGACGGACAGCGAAGGGAAGGAGGCGATGCCGTAGTGAGGAGAACGCGACGGAGAGGGAAGCCGTGGCGCGCGGTTTTGCGACGCGGAGCGCTGCGCCAAGAGGAGATCGTCGTCGGCTGGAATGGACGACGCGAACGCGATGGAGGTACGTGTCTTCGCTTTTCTTTTCTTGATCTCTTTCGTTGCCACTACCGTCCGCGTTAGTTATTTACTTTGACTTGCATTCTTTTTAACACGTCGTTTCTTGAGTTTGCGATTTCTCATTTCATCTAAGACTGATATCCCCCTCCTTTCATTCCTTCGTTATATCCGCGGCCCTTCCTCTTCGTATTGCTTGCCTTCGGATACATTCTCCTCATCTTCGTAAACCTTTGGCAACCCCATTCGCATTTTTCTTCACATCTGTCTTTTACTTTGACTATCTTTTCCCCTCCTCGCCTCTTCTTCTTCTCGGTTACTGATTTGTGTCTTTCGCAGACTTCCTATTCCGCCGACGCCAACGCAACGCCACCTCATCGCGCAGCTCCCAAGTATTCTGCATGCGCTCGGCGGTACGGGGGCGGAGTGTGCTTGCGCGTCAACCTCTGCCGCTGCTCCTGCCCTCGCCGCACATGGACCCCGTCCGTTTCCGTCGCGTGTACCGACTTCCGCGCACCTGGGGAAGGACAAGGAATACTGAGTGACGCCGCGAGCGACGGGGGCCGAAAGGACAGATCAGTGGCGGCAGAGGGAGCAAGGCCAGCAAGGAGTCGTGGAGCATGAACGCGCGCGGAGGGATCGGCGTCCGTCGAGCGTGTACAGGCGGCTCCATGGCGTTATGCCTTTCCTGGGCCGCGGGACGCGGAGGAGATGGAGTTCAATGTCGACATCGAGACGGAGGACACGCTGCGCGTGCAGGGATCTCCTTCTTCATCCCTGTCAGTGTCTCTGGCGCCGCCGCGATTGGCCTTGTCGTCCTCGACGCCTTTCCGTCCCTCCCCATCAGCAGCGTCGACATCTACGCTGCCCATTGCCATCTCCTCCTATACCCTGCACCCCTCCATCTCCACCTCCACGACAACAAAATCCCCCTCTTCCACATCCGTATCGACGACGACGAAGGCTAGGCGTCTCGCGGGCCCGGGTGTACCACCTCCAAGCCCTGAGGCGCCACAGCCCGACACCCACTGGGGCCCGCTCATCGGCGCCGCACGCGGTGTCCGCGCAGTCGGGGGAACGGGGCCCGGGGCGGGGTCGTGGTGGATCGCGGGGAAATGCTTGATCCGTAGGGGTGGTATGCGGGATATATGGGGGCAGGGGCGGGGGCGGGGGTGGGGTACATGGAGGGCGGGAACCCTGCTGGGGGCGCGTATGGGTACGGGTCGGGTGCCCGAGGATGCGCGGCGCGGACACATGCGCGTCTAGACGAGCGAATACCTTCCCCTCCGCCGCATCTCTCGCTCGTCCGGCCGCCGCCCCCTCTGCGCTTCAGATCGCCGCTCGTCCAACGTCCTCCGGACTCCCTGCCGGCCCGTCGCCCAGCACGACTTTTGCAGGTCTCAGTCCCGCATCACCGCACCTCGTCGCCGAGGGCCCGCGTCCCGCGTGATTTCTGGTCGGCGCTGGTGCGGATGTGGAGGTGCTCGAGCATGGCAATGCTTTAGGTGTGCATGGGCGAAGGAGGAGTCTGTGAGGCGGAGTACCCCGACTGTGGACGTGATGCTCCCTGGAGACGCGGCCCTGAGCGCTTCTCCATCGCCCGACGAGGAGACGCTGCCACCTGCAGACACGGATCTTTCGCCGCGCGTCCGCTTCGTTGAGGCTGTCACGCACGCACATGTACGACCACAACGAGGGTGTGGGCATCTCCCGCAAATCCGACAATTCTCCCCAGCGAATACATCCACCTCCACTGTTACCGCGACTGCCCTTCCCAGACGTCTCCTTCCCTTCATTTCTATCTCCCGCTTCCTCTCTTTCCTTCCGTCCTCGCCGCCTGTGGCTGTGCAGCGCCTCGCCACTTTTCAGCTTCATCCTCGACCGTTGGCGGGACGTAGGCTTAGCGGCTCCGGGAGGTGGATGGTAGAGTGTGTGCGCGCGCGTGGCTGAAGTGGTGGCCTGATATGGGGAGTTTGGAGGATGAGGGTTTTCGGTGCGCAGGGCGGGCGAGACTTCCGTTCTCGAAATTGAGGGAAATTGGGCCCTTGGCGCTCGGGAGAAGCGTTGGGGGTGTCGTCACCTGCCCGCCCTTTGGTAATTTGAGAGTTTCTGGTTTGGGGGAGGAGTCGGCTGTCCGGCGGACTTGGAGACATTCGTTCTCGAAGATGGGCAAAGCCCGGGCTTCACGCGCTCGAGAGGAGCAACGATGGTGCTCTATACATCATCCCCCGCGGCGGCGTCGGCGTCGACGTCACTTCCATTTTCGTCTTGGCTTTCCATCCTCATGGCCATCCTTTATGTTTCTATCTTGACTTCGTACGGACTCCTTTTCCCGCAGAGCCTCCCCTCATGCCGACTCTCGCCCCTCCCGCCCGCCCCGCACCCGGCACGCACACGCCCTGCGCACGCGCTTACTGTCATGGTTCCTAGACACACTGGCGGCGCTGTTCGGCGTGCACCACATGGCGCTGGCGGGGAAGGACGTGGGGATGTGGTTTGGCCCGAGCGCGGCGGCGGGGGCGTTGAGGTGGATATTCTTTCTCTCATTTATTCGGTTTTTCTGTCATCTCGCCTCTCATGATCACCCTACTTTCTCTTTCGTCCTTTCCACCATTCGTCTTCCGTGCAGTTCTGTATTTGTTGTTTACATTGACTCCCCTCCTCGCTACTCACTCATCGTACTCTCTATATCATTTCTTTCCCTCCATCGTCGTCTCTCGTCCCTTGCCATCCTCGTCATTCCGTTCTCATCCTTTCTTTCCTTCTGTTCGCCCGTTTCGATACAATACCGACTTGTCGAAGCATTCTCAGCATGCGGGCTCGGTGTCTCCGTCGCCACCGACAGAACACTCCAGAGTCCAAAGCTGGTGTACGCGCGGGGCGGGACGACTTTGGGCAGGCGTACTCGGCGGCGGAGATGCGCACGTTCCACTGGGAGCGGGTGCGCAAGATGCCGCTGAGGGGGCTCGACTCGAGTCTGCTCCTTGGGTTTGTGGTGAGGGATGAGGCGGAGTGGGTGGATTCGAGGAGGTGTGTGGCTTACTTCCTCTCCTATTCGGCGCTCGTATCAAGTCTCATCCACAGCTACCTTGTACAATCTTCGCGATTGCTGATGAGCCACCGGCGCGGACGACGACGATATGGGCTTAGAGAGCATCTCCGATCCCGAGGAGGCGGAGACTCAGCGTCGACGAGCAGCGCGGGCAGCGAGGAGATGGACACAGAGGAGGATTCCGTGGCGCCTTCAAGCCGCTCCCTAGCGCGCGTGTCGTCTTGAGCGGAGGGGCCGCGGGGAAGGACAAGGACAGGGAGATGAGTGTGGGTGATGCGTACGCCGGCCTCGAGGGCGATGAGCTTGTGGACGTTGGAGGGGAGGTGGAGATCGAGGAGACTGCGCCTGCACCGAAGACCAGGTCCAAGGGAAAGAGGAAGAGCAAGAGCAAGGAGCCGCTACCGGTGCCGAGCGTTTCCTCCTGTGTCGGTGGTGGAAGATGCGGTGCGGGGCGAGTGTGTGCCGACGTCGATGCGGGAGCGCGAGAGGGAAAGGAGCAGGATGTGACGGTGTCGCCGCGGGCGGGTGCGGGCGCCTAGCGGAAGTACAACCGCGCCGGCGCGCGAAGGAGGGTGGAGGCATACGGAGGATTCGTGAGCGCACCTCCCCGACCTGAGCGTTCTTGTCGCTTTCTCTCCCCTTCTCCCGTCTCTGGTTCTCACTCGATCACATTTACATGACATCGCTTCCGTGCATTACCTTATATATTTTTCTCTCCCTTCACTTGTTTTTATTTACTCATTTCAATTTTTCGTTTGAATGGCACGTATAATTATGATTCATATCCATTAACATGTCCTGGTACTGAGAGCGTATTGGTCCGTCAATGTACGCTGACCGGCGTCGACGGCACGGTGCCTTGTGATTCACTTTGCAGCGGTGCGAACCTTTCCTTTTGTCGCTCGCGCTCCTCAGCATGAAGCCAATGCAGTGGCCACCGGTACCACATCAGGGTATCCTCGAGCGACGCGTCTAGGTTCACGCCCATCGAGACTCTCGCAGCCTGAATGAGGGGATCTTCAGTCACATTGCGGACTCGCGTCAAGTGCTTCGCGTTGGATCGATTGAACATTGCGATGAGATAGAAGTTCCCATCTGGCCCAGGGTACGGAAGGGGAGCAAGGGCGAGACTGCAAGTTGGGTGAGGAAAGAAGCGGGATGCAAGATGATGGTTGTTAGAACGCACCCGAAACCAGGTATGGCCTCCCATTTCTGCGAAACTATGTCGATGAAGTTGCAGTCGTCCACTTCTCCGAGCGTCCCTCCCCCGAGGTTCCGATAGAGAGTAGTGGGATCACAGACCCAAGCGAGTACGTATGTTGGCGTTGGGCGGCCGTCAACCAGCTCGCCCTCGAGTGGTGGAGGTTGGTCGACTGGCCTGCGACAAGAAAATCTGAAGGCCATGAGAGGCAGTATGGTCGGAGCCGAATTCAGACTCACGTTGCTCGTTTCGTCGACGTGGTGGCAGGAGTTGAAGGTGTGTCAGTGTGTGTATTTGACACGTGATCACTGATCCGGCAAATAAACAAAGGACGGTCTTGTTTTTTGGTCTCTTTTGTTCAACGCCATTGTGTTCCTTGTCCTGCTTTGCATCAACGAGTATGAGTGACTTCCTCTCGAAACAGCTCGGCCCAAGGCTCGACCTTCATCGCTTCCTTGGGTTAGCGATTAGCCATTCCACCACTGCGGACCCGCGTCGTCTAGAACATTACGTCTATACGTATTGGACTGGCGATCTGGTCTCCGTCCTCGTCCGTGGGCAGCTGAAACACTGCCTCATTGCTCCGCAGTTCCCGGTGTATGTCAGTCCGAAGCAGCCATCCAACCCAGATGACAGTTGGGGCTCGGGTATGACAGAAGCAGATGGCGAGGCGCAGCGCCGATCCCTCTCATTCGCACCGCCCGGGACGAAGCCGGAAGGTCTTGCGATTACTATTTAATCTGCGTCTGTCAATAGGAGGACAATATGAAGAGTTTCAAATTGTGAAAAAAACGAGTCAATCGCATACCAATGTAATCACCCTGCAGAATCATTCAGTTCGGACGTCTTGGCGGAGGATTTCAAGAAGAATATTATTGAAAGACGGCCGAGATCAATACATGTACGGGTACTGGAATATAGAGAAGTAATTAACGTACTGAAGGAAAGCATGGAGACGACAATGTGGGTGATTGATCAAAGTGGGTACAATGTCCAGAGCACTGCGAGAATGGCACTGTTGCGGCGTGCGCGGCCACGAAATGCTGTGCTCGTCCTGCTGTGAAAGTGAAAGTGATACGTGCTCGAAACGGTCGCGGAACGCGGACGAAGAGACAAGGACGACGCAGGGACGGAGAAACGCGTTGAGAAACGCGTCGGGGCTGAAGATGACGGGAATGTTGCGGATGAACTCTGACGCACAGCCAGTCGCTCGTCGAATCTCAAATCGAAGGGGCCTTCAATCTACCCGAAAAAAGTCGCGGTTCAAATTCGAGAGGGAAAGCCTCAGCGCAATATTCGAAGTCGACACAGTGGATACGCAAGGAACTGGTTGCGGACCATCAAAAGGAAGCCCAAGCCGACGTCTTCCAATGTACGCACCTCATGTACTCATGTAACATCGTGGGGCAAGAAGCGCCTATAGCTATTGGGGTCGGCGCGGGGAAACATTCAGCGTCCGCGGAGAAAGCGTTGAGATTGGAGAGATCGGAGCGCCGTCCACAGAGAATAAGATGGCTCAACAGAACATGTGCTGGCATCTGTCGGCGGAGATGTTGGGTGAGTGAACCGATGTCTATAAGTTCTCTACAAGCATCGTATCCTCGCGCCCACCCGGGAGACATTCAACGTCCGTGGAGCAGGTTTTGAGATTGGAGTGTCCACAGAGAATTAAGTGGCTCAACGGAACATCAGCGGGCATTTGTCGGCGGAGATGTTGAGAAGTTGGATCTTTGAATAACTGAGTCGATTTCCATAAGTATCGCGCCCACCCGCGGACTCGCAAGAAAAAACGCTTGGGGCAGGGAACGGCCTCACACACCATTTATGGGCCTACAAAGGATATCTCCACGCCGATTTCGCATCAAATGGTGGTACAAGTTCAAATTATCGAGGTTCCGTGTCCATTCCGAGTCACTCGGCCTGCTCGGTCTCGGTCTCAGTCTCCCGTTCCCAAGGCTTCCTGCGCGCTGGCGCGGTCGACGTGCTCGGCGGAGCGTCCTTCAAGTTGCAACCCATCAGACACGGTTATGTATGTACGATTAGACAAGCGCGGAATAGAATAAGCCCACATTGAGATCCTCGGGGATAATCCTGTTGTTGGGGATCTCGTCCGCCCGCCCGGACTCGATGAGCGCCTGGAGCTGGGCGAACGACAGAATGGGGAGCCCGTCCGCCGAGGGGGGGATCGGCATCGGCGGGGGATCTGAAGCTGAACTAGCGTACCGCGTCTGCTCGTACGCGCGCGCCTCGTCCATGGTGATCGCGTTGCCCGTCACGCTGCCAGGGGCTCCATGAATGCATTCTCCAAACGTGGGGACGGGGGATTCGGCGTCAGGCTCACCGGTTGAAATAGAACACGCGCGTGCGACGGAGTATTTCCTCCCGTATGTCGTCCGGCGGGTCGCCATCCAGGGCGCCGCCCGCGAGGATGCTCGCGAGGCCATTCTTCCGTAGTGACCGTGGATTGGATACTACTCCACAGAGTTCGAGAGCCGTACCTGATACTCGTCGTCGGTCGCGAACGGGTAGGCGCCGAATTGTTGCAGTGGCGCGGCGGGGGTCTCGTCGGAGGGTGCTGCCATTTAAGAGAAGCGTGGTTATGGTTCAGTGCAAAACGAACTGTTTGTGTCAGGTTCCTGAGTACTACAGACCACGACAAGCGTCAATAAACGTGTTGAAATGTAACCTTCTACGATGAATAGAGTACAAGAGTAGAGCCAGAAATACATCGTGCGCAATGACCAAGTTCAGATACTTAATAATACTAGCAATCAGGCATTCAAGTTCCAGCGCGGCGTAGCACTCGTTCCTTCAAGTTTGTCCTGCAGTTGCGCACGGTTCAATGTGTCCAAGATGTCTGTCGGAAAAGCAATCACACGCGCCACGTCCCCTTCCGCCGGGCGACCAGCGCACGCGAGAGCGTCAGCAGCGCGACGCCCGCGAGCTGCACCACCTTCCCGAAAGGTCAAATCCTCCGAAATAGACCAAGGAACACGTAGGATCAACGCACCCCGCTAAAGGTCACCCCGCGCCACCACGTGTACGCCGGCGGGCTGAGCAGCGCGCCGGTGATGGGCGCGCCGGTGAGCAGGGGCAGCGCGAGGACGAACATCGCGATGCCGATGCGGGATCTGCGTGGTGATCAATCGATACCAGGTCAGGAGCGCAGAATACAAAGAGAAGAGAGAAAACCAACCCGATTTCGTTGACGGAGAACGAAAACGCGGCCATGATGGCGGCGAGGAGCGACATGACTGCGGGGTGTGTGTCAGAAGTCTGGCTGGTGTGAAACCGACCTAAATAATGTAACGATGCGTACATGCGCCGGAGAAAACTGAATTCAGTCAGCGTTTATTTCGTTTTCTCCGAAAAAAAAAGGGCGACGACGAACATCCGTAGAACGCCGCGAACGCGAACAAGCTCCCGACCGAGTGCAGGTTGAGCATGGCGAACACCAGCCCGCCGGAGACGGTCGTCATCGGTATCGCCACTGCGTGTATTTCGTCGGCGCGCAGTCCGTAATTTAGCTAATATGAATTATATACCATTCAGAGCGCCGAACTTGTCCGCGACGAAGTTGGGCATCGTGCGCCCGAACACAGTCGCCGCGTTCAGGACGGTGATCTGAAGTTTGTTATCGCGAGGAGCGCGCAGATGAAGAATCGATATGCGGGACGCACGGTGTAGAACGAGAGCCGCTTGTCGACGCCGTGCAGGACTGCGTACAGCTGGAGGTAGAAGTCTGGTGTTGACGGGCGTGAGGAATGAATTGCGCTGCGCATACACGTTGCGGGCTGTCGTACGTACAGGGGAAGAAGAGGCCCCACAGCACCAGACACGCGCTGCGAGAAGAATCATGAACGCGTGATATATTGGTTGGTATGGGATCGGTAGTACGCACCCGAGCACACTCAGCCAGTACGGAAAGTCCTTCAATATCAGTTTCAAAACGGCATTGTCCTCCGGCGCGCGCTGCTTTTTGGTCGGCAGCCGCGGCTTGGTGAGGATGTTGCCGATGACGAGTAAAACGGCGGTGATGAATGCCACGGCTCTGCCACGCCGCTTTAATGAGGAAATGATCAAATAAAAGCAAGAAAAAAGAGGGGGAACCTGATGCCCCAGGCGAATCCGACGGGGCCGTTGATGAGGTGGTTGAGGATGATGGGGAAGACGACGCCGCCCAGGGAGGAGCCTAAACCGAGCCACGAGTCAGGATTATTTTAGAAGACGGTGTGTAAAGGAAGGGGGTTGGTTGACCAGCGAAGACCATGCCCATGACGAGGGACCGTTTGGCGCAGAAATAGTGGGAGGGCAGGGAGACGGCCGGGACGAAGAGCTGCGGTGCACGATGATTGAATAGATGAAAAATGCGAAAGTGGGGGGAAATTTTTTCACCAAGCCCATTCCGATGCCCATGCCGACTCCTTGAGAGAGGAACACTTGGTAGTAGTGATTGGGCTCGCAAATCGAGAGCATGAAAAACCTATGTGGGCGTCATGATAAATCTAGGACGCGCCGTTATATGTTGCTTACGAAAAGAGGTAGATCGTCGTGCCGCTGATCATCAGGAGGCGGAAGTGGCCGTCGTCAAACAGTTTTCCTGGATATAATCAGACACTAGAGCCGAGGTCGAAACAACGATATTACCCGCTGGAAGGCCAATACTGAAGTCCAGAAATAATTGCATAGACCCGATCCAGCTGACATCGGACGCCGTGCTTTGGTTGAGGAAGATCCGCTGGACATACATACAGTTCAGCGATGTCAGATCCAGTGTGGGTGCAGGCACTTCTGACAGTGTAGTGGTCTTCGAGCACGCCAAACGATAGCGACACGCCGAACGTCGAGAACAAAATCAGCGCCCTGCCGTCGGGTAAGTCCCTCGCATTCTTATGACTATCGAGGAGAGAAACAGCCACTCAACGATCCCAGAACCGTCAGCCAGCCCGCGGTGCCGCCTTCTGGGAAGGTGAGCGGCGCGCCGGGGCCCAGCGACCTGCCCTTCGCTGGTCGCTGTTTTTCGTGGTCGGTGAGGGGGGTGGCGGACATGGGTGTAGGAATAGAGCAGCTGAAAAACGTGATGGGTGCTCCGGGTTTTCCCAGGTCGCAGAGCCCCGGACGCGGCGTGGCCCATGCAGCGACGAAAATAGGCGAGAGAAGTAGAAGCGAGGGTATGCTCTATCGCAGATGTGCGTCTATGAAGTGAGGTGGTCGCCGAGAGTTATAGAGCGAGTGATCCGCGGCGCCCTCGAGGCCGTCGTTATAAGTCGTTCCAGACCGCTGTTTCCAGGAGTCTTGGTGAAAAACATAGAAAACTCGCGCTTGTGATTCTGATACGAGGGGCGAGTCCGAGGGCATGGCACAGAACCGCGGGATACGGTCATCGTTGAGCGTAGGCGAACGGAGTGAAAGGCGCATCGAGTTATCGACATTATGTCATCGATATTATATCATCCACGAGCGATGCCAGACACAGAGTTCACCAAGTACCTCATTTCCATTCATGGCTCCCCAAATGCGAGCCCATAATGAGCACGTAATAATATTCGCCTGCACCATTTTTTTCAATAGAACATTCGAGACATACGACTTACAGCGTCCTCAAAGAGAAGCATCGTCCCAACGAACACCTCTTCTGTGCGCTCGGAAGATCCCAATCATAGCGCCGACCCACGGACGTGCAAGCTCACATGATAGACGACGGCCCGCGCCCAAGCCTCAGAGAACCCGAGATTCACTTCGTATTGAGTGTCCACAAATTTAACCAGGCGACCTATCACCACCGCAAGGTCCAACAGGCGCGAGACGATATCGATTCCTGGGAACTGTGGGAATTCGAATGAGAAATCAAAGATGTGGTGCAAGGCAAAATGTGTAGAGGCATCGCCGCGGAGCTTGAGATTTCTATTGTCGGTGCGATGCTGCCACACGGCCAGTGTCCCTGAAGCACCTCAAAGTCTAATAGAGTATGCATGCGAACGGCTATGGAAGGCACGTTCCATCTTGCAACTTTCAGGAAAGCCTGGATGAAAGTGTAAGAGGGATACTTACACAGACAAGATAAGCATTTCGAGGGTCCATTGACAGAACAGTGATTCACGTTTGGCTTGAATCGCTTGGCCACGGATCCAAATCAACGTTCCGGTGATTGCGACGTCACAAACATAATTTTCGGAGAAATAGGACGAGTCCTCATATTCGTGCAGCACTCCCAACGGATTTTCTGCACCAGCAGGGGTTGGTGACGGTTTAACTTCAATTTGGGCCTGTCTGGACTGCTTAGGTAAATTGCTTGCTCACATGGCACAGCATCAGATGCCACGGCTGGCTACATTCTCCTCAGCAACACTCCTGGAAGGCGACCCTTGGCCCCCTTATGCTGTCAATTCCCTCCAATGGCCCTCAACAAAATCACAATAGAGCGAAACCAGCGCACACTTCTTGATCTCGTCGCCTTACCCGGGAACGGCAAGTGCTGTGTTACTAAATAGCGCGTGCAGGGAATAATTCCTTCGTAGATGTGTGCGCAGACTGCAAGGTGAAGAACCCCCGATGGGCATCTCACAGTCTTGGGATATTCATATGGTTTGTGCCCCCATTATCTGCATCAACGCCGCTCATCATCGCTGCACGGTAGCGTGAGCTGCGCGAGCATCCACCGCAAAATCGGAACACATGTCACGAAAGTGTGCGGGCACTCCATCTCGACTGCCTTGGCTCCTCCTAACGGTATGCTACAGAAAGAGTATAACAATGGACTCCTGGACGCGGGAGCAGACCGAGGTGTGCATGCACAATCGCCATCTCTTCCTCCTGTCTTGTTCTGAGATCTGTCACCAAGAACATGCGCCAGAACGGAAACATCAAATCCAACCAGTACTACAACCCGAACGAATCCCGCCACCCGCCGCCGCCGAACCTCATGGACGGGGAGCGCGACAGCGAGATGGAGCAGTTCGTCCGATGTGAGTGCCGCGGCATCTGAGCACCCGTACATGCGTCAATGACCA
Organism: Mycena sp. CBHHK59/15; assembly: GCA_029204085.1. NCBI lineage: Eukaryota > Fungi > Basidiomycota > Agaricomycetes > Agaricales > Mycenaceae > Mycena > Mycena sp. CBHHK59/15. The sequence goes on from JARGXW010000130.1 coordinate 237,638, forward strand.
CGGGCGCAGCAAAATACGAATACAAGAGCTTCATCGATCGATCGGCTGTCGTCGCCGCGAAGCTGGGCCCATCGCGGTCCGCGACGTCGCTCGCGCGCACGCAAACCATCGCATCCTCATCGAATGGCAATGTGGCGACGGCGGCAGCCAATGCGCCCGCGGCGCCCCCAGCCAGGTCGGGCACCATGGTGCTCGAAGCGCCGAAAGCGGCCCCATCGCGATCGATGTCCCAGCCCTTGCCAGCCGCATCGCGGCCCCAGGCCGCACCACCGCAACCGCAACCGCAACCGCAACCCGCACAGCAGCCAGCTGGTGGCGTGTGGAACGACCTCATATCGCTGCAGGCGCCCGCATCCAGCTCGTCGCTTCCACTCCAGTTCCAGCCGTCCCAGAATTACGCCCAGCAGCCGCCGATGAATGGGTTCCAGCAGCCGCAGATGGCCAACCCCACCGGTATGGGGATGGGGATGGGCATGGGCGGGATGCCGGCGGGCTCCTACCAGCAAGCCCAATTCGTGCCGGGGAATTCGTACACTCCACAGATGCAGCAGCAGCAGCAGCAGCAGCCGCAATTCACCCCGTCGTTCTCCTCGCCCTCGTATGGAGGCGCCGCCCCGCTGTACAACCCGCAGCCGCAGCCGTTCGCACCCCAGCAGCAGCAGCAGCAGCAACAACAACAGCTATTCCAGGGCCAGCCCGTGCCGACCCCCATCGCGCAGGGCGGGCAAGGGTACGGGTTCCAGCCGCCTGCGCAGGCGACGTACGGGAGCCAGATGCTGGGCCCCGGCCCCGGGCAGGGTCAGTTCGGGTCGCCGAGCCCGCACCCGCCGCCGTTCATGTCGGGCAGCCCGCACCCGCCGCAGTTCGTGTCGGGCAGCCCGCAGCCGTTCGCCGGCATGTCGGGCAGCCCACAGCAGTTCGCTGGCATGTCGGGCAGCCCACAGCCGTTCGCTGGCATGTCGGGCAGCCCACAGCAGTTCGCTGGTATGTCGGGCCCCCCGCAGCCGCAGCCGCAGCCGCATTTCCAGCAGTTTGGAGGCGGCGGCGGCATGCAGGGCCAGCAGTGGATGGGTGGCGGGGGTATGGGCTATGTTCCCCAGCAGCAGCAAGGACAGTGGGGTGGGATGTAGCTGCGATTTGGTTGTTTGTCTCGACATTTGCTTTGGCGGATATGGTGCGAATATTATCGTATATAAGTAATGTAATAGTGTATATCGTCGTTGGATCTGTGGTTGCCTTGCTAGTCGTTTATTTTATATGCTTCCAGTCTTGTCTAGTTTGATGATTCAGGCGTACGCGATACGCGGTACTTAACTCAAATTCGGGGTGAGATCCCAAAATTAGCGGCCGGGGGGAGCTGATTAGATCCGTATGCCCACCACTGTAACACTCCGCCAAAAAAAAGAGAAAAAGAAATTGATGATTTAACGATTCACCACCATCACGTGGCTATAACTATTAACTAAAGGATCGCAGGTCTATCGGTTTGTGCTCGATAGTTGGCCATTCTAACTATTTATGCGGTATAGGTTACTGATACCAGCATTGTTGATTCCGGCTCAGACGATCTTGACTTGCCTGAGCGATGCCGCGTCCTCAAACTGGCTAATAGCGTCACATACGATAGCTCACAGCGGGCAAGTACCGTGGCCGTGCATTCATGGCGTATGACAGACACTTGCCACGGCGTTTGCATGGCGTTTGCCATATTTCCCTTTGTTCTATTTTTAATCGTGATCGTGCCTTCGTGGAACTGACTGAGACCGACTGATCATCTGAACAATTGGGTCATAGAATCTTGAGCCAGGAGATGCTGTGAACCCCTGTACTTGCAGCTGGGAGTACTGCAGGGTGCAGAACAACATTCACCTTGAGTTGACCCTACACCGGATTAAAAACCTGGGCCCGGTGGGAAAAACCAGGACCCAGCAAATTTATGGCAGCACACTAAGACAGTGTTGGCTCAAGAGATAGAGCAAGATTCATGCAACAGGGTTCATATTTGTTGCGATACAAGCATTGAGTTAGCAAACGATGCCGAAGTTGGTGTTCATGGTTTGACAGCTCGACTAAAATAGAACAAAGGGAAATGCGGTGCAAATGGCAAACACCATGCAAACACCATGGCAAAGGTCGGTCATACGCCATGAATCCACGGCCCTTGCCCCCTCACACCTAAAAAAGCAATCTTCCCGCCTTGTTAAGTGTGGGGTTTAATGTTGAGTATTCAACTCACTTTCAGATCATCGGAAGGTCCCTCTTTCAGTTTGGCAATTAGTGTGGCAGAATGTGGTAATTTAATCAAACTTTTCCACTAAACCAGAAAGAAAGACATTCAGCTGAAAAGGAAAGGTTGGAGGAAAGTAATCCTTTCCACCGAGATGAATGTGAAGATGAAAGAAGTATTTTTAGCGCTCCTTTCAGTGTCGCCGGAATCAAAAACTTTAATCCTTTGTGGAATGTGTGACCATTGTCTTTTGGTGTGTCACACATTCCGCAAAGGATTAAAGTCTTTGATTCCAGCAAAACTGAAAGGAGTGCTAAAAATACTCCTTTCATCATCGCATTCATCTCAGTTGGAAGGCTAACATTCCCCCAGCTTTTCTCTTTCAACAGAATTTCTTTGTTTCCAGTTGATCGGAAAGGGGTGATTAAATTACCACATTCTGCCACACTAATTGTCAAACTGAAAGAGGGACTTTCCGACAATCTGAAATAGTCAACATTAAACTCCACACTTAACAAGGCAGAAAGATTGCCGTTTTAGGTGTGCCTGTGTAGGTTCGTTGATCTCTTCGAAGTCGGTTTTTAATTTAATTTTCTTGATAAATTAGAACGATTACTGGCCCTACCTGCAAGTGAAAAGGGTTAAAGGTTACGCGCATCGGCCATCCCGCGCGTGTGTTGGCCCACCAGGGCATCTTAGACACTACATTGGAGATAAAAGCCACCAGGACGGCGGAACAGGTGCTTGCGATTTCGCCGAAACAAGGTTTCGATCTGCGGCTAACGTTGACCCTGCGTATTATTTATATTATTAGGCAGCGCTCCTGCTACTGTGCTCGAAGAAAGGTTTGGAATATCGTATGACGACTCGGACAGCGTCGATCTGACTTTCGGTTTGTTTCAGCAGGAACAATCACTTGGAGTTCGTACCTCAGTGCTTACTATCGGCGAGGTGTTAGTCGGTCACCTTAGCATTGAGCGTTAAATGCTGCACGTTGTAAGCATCTCATCATGCTCAAGAGGTATCAGATACACAGTAGACATCCTATGATTGGTTTAAGCCAATGTCCTCGAATTTAGCTGATGATTTTGAAGGTACAGCAAATATTCTTCCGGTGACATGCCGAAAACGGCAATTGATGCATTACCGCCTGAATGCATGGTTGTTACGCGCTATAGGGGCTCCGGTGCATGGGATGTTGTAATATACATGCTTTGGTCATATGTGGTACCTTCAGGGGCGGTATAAAAATCGACAGTTGGCGCGCAGTTTGAAGGGTAGAATGAGCACCGTTAACTATCCGGTTGCACAGTGAAAATGGGTCAGGGTGGTCCAAATTGCAAGGCATATAGATTATTGACAAGCAAGTGGATATACCTGATCCAACATATCCTTCCCCAAACCCCAACGTCTCGTGGAATAATTCCGGGAGTTCTGGACATCAAATTTAGCTGTTTTCGGCTCATGGACAGCAGTATGGCGGGAATACGTGAAGGAAAATATTACTGTACCATGCAAGTCCAAGCCTCACCAATATAAAAAGCCTATCCCAAGATCCAGACCGGTGCCCTCAAGGGGTCGTACGAGATGAAGGTGGCCGAACTTTGCCCCTCAGAATTAGAGCCAGGGTTTCTTTCAGGTGTGGTGCACGAAGATCTCCATCGTTCCAGCCAGAGGCTCTCCAGCGGCCATGCCCAAAGTGAGAGCAACAGAATGAGCCTACGATGTCCCGGATTGGTGAAGAACTCATGCAGAACGGACGGTGGCAAGTGGGGGCAGCTGGATGGTGACAACAAAATCGCCCCGGAACGGTGATCAAAACGAGCGACCATGTGGCCAAAGGCCGTGGGTGCATTGGTCAGCCCAAAGGGCATACACATGTACGCGAAGAAGCCTCTACCCAGTATAAACATTACCAGGTATGGCTGGACTTTCTCATCAACGTGGAGTGCAAAGAACCCCGACGCGAAATCAAAAATAGAGACGTAGCAGTGGCCCGACAATCGCCACTGCTTATCGCGTATGTCGCCCTGCAACATCGGCACCACTTTCAGCAGCTTGTTGAGCTCCGCGAAATTCTGGCAAATGCGCCACTTCGGCGGGCCCGGGTCTGGCTGTGACGTTCGCTCCTCGCATGGTGGTAGGTCATCGAGAGGCGGGAGCCCGTTGCGCACGCACTTGTCATTCAGCTCGTGCAACAGCTCATTGCGCGTCAGCCCGCCTGCGTGGTCCTTCTGCGCGAGCGTGATTGGGTTCACGCACTTGACGTTGTGAGGGTCTATTGGTCTGATGATCCCCGCCACGACGAGCTCGTCTGCTTGAGCACTCAGATACTCAACCTGCGGGGCGCATCATCGGGCGCTGGTGTATCTTCGTACCAAAGGTATAGCTGCTGGGAATTTCCGGCGCGTAACCCGGGCCGTCCACCACTCGGACTTCGCTAACGGAAAGCGCGAAGACATCTGCATACTTGGTTACCAACGCACGGATTGCATCACGCTCCGCGGGTGTCGACGTCGGGGCCGATCTCTGTGAGTTCCAATAGATGCTCAACCTGCGCAGGGTTGAAGGGGTCGGTCTCACATGTGTATATGTTGCCGGGTGCGCCGATGGGGTGTGGGGGTGCGAAGGCGTCCGCGATGTAAACGGGTTCATAAGAATCTGCCGTATGTGTGGGGTCAGCAATGTCCTCAACGTGCAGAACCGTTGCGGGATTGATGACTCCCCTGGGGGAGGACTCGCGGTCCCCCGTGTAGGTTTCTCGCTGGCTCTTCTGGCCACGTTCCTGTTGCATCTTGCCACTCAATTCCGCCGCTTCGTTGTCTGGTACGTCCTCGTCCTGCAGCGCTTTTTCGTGTGTGTTAACAGGCTGCCATGCAGAGAAGATACCCAAATGGACTCGCCTCGTGGGGGCTATCGCGCACGATAAAGCCCCCGTTAAGGCTTCGCACTTGGATGTGTCACCATCATAAACGTCACCGCTCAAAGTGCGCTTGCACTTGAGCTTCTCCATATCCGCGTGCACGCGCACCTCTTCCCTCTCCTCCCTCACCCTACTCGTTGCCGCGCCGCCAATCACCACATGCGCACGCCTCTCGCGTCGAAGCACCTCCTCCTGCATTCGCGAAACTCCGTGTGCGTCGGTGCCCTCGCAAACGATTACTGAAGGGACTCGCCTCGTGGGGGGAATCGCGCACGACTTCTCCCCCGTTGAGGCTTCACGCCTAGCTGCATCTCCGGCAGCATCCCACGCTATCTCCTCCATCACCCGCCACCACTCGTCCACGCCATCGTTGTCCAGCATCCTGCACTGCTCCGTATCCGCTCGCTCGTCGATCCTTCCTGCACAACTCCAACACTCTCGCGTCTGTCAAAGTCTCCATGTTCGGGTAAGAAAGGGACTCGCCTCGTGGGGGGAATCGCGCGTGATTTCTCCCCCGTTGAGGCTTCAAGCCTAGCTGCATCCCCCGCAGCATTCGTCCCTTCCTCCTCAGCAACTCGCACTGGCGCGGCCGGGCTCTGGTTTTTCAGCAATGCCCTCTTCCCACCCACGTTGAGCGTAACAATGTCGCGCTTGACGTCGTGTATCACACCCATGGCAGCTTGGAGAGGCTTCCCGAAGAGCAGCGTCCAGCCCCCGCTGCTGTCGAACACCTCGAAGCTCCTGCGCGCACACACACTGTTGATCTCGAAGACTCCGTCCCAATGCGCTCTCGAATCGATCATGGTGCAGTTCGCCATCCGCAACTTCTTCATCGGCGCGCTAATCCCTCCTAGACGGTGCCGTATCGTCTTGAAAAACTCCTCATCCATTGCTCCCACCATTGCCCCGCTGTCGAAAAGCGCCAACGCGCGCACTTTCTCCCCACGCGGTCCTTCTGTGATGACCTAATGCTGAAACGGGATGCTCGTATCGTTGTGCTCATGGTGCCCCACAGAGTACAGATCAATGGTCTCAAGTTCAAGAGAGCTATTGAAAGTACAAGATGGGATACCCGCGCCACCAACTTAGCCTGGGCTGCCGATTGGCCTACTCGGACAGCCCTTCCACAAAATCCTGCTCCACTTCGTCGACAACGGCGGCGGCGGATCCAACGTCCTCCCACCACGGCGTAACGGCGTTCACAGGTACTGGGATCGCGCTGCGCGGACCGAGCCACTCCCCGCACACCGAGCGGTAGCGCTGCTCGAGCGCCGGTGCGGGGCTCCCCGTGCAGTGTGGCCTGATGTGCGGCGGACTTGTTGCCATCCCACATTTGTAGCAGTCGGCCATGCATGGCGCCGAGGACCCAGGGTGGAGGGGATATCCGATGGTTTCGAGCGCGAGCCGTCCCGTGGGGATGTTCGCGAAGCGCACGTTCCACGATGCAATGTTCGCAAGATACGCTGCTTGGCCTTCAGACGTGTCCGCAGACATCTTCACGATGGTGTTCACGATGACGTTGCGTAGGACGCGCTTGTCGGCCTCTGTGGGGATCTTCTTCGCGCAGGGTCCGTTGCCAGCAGGAGGTGCCGCAGGCGGTGGCGTGCGATTGGTAGACACGGGGGTGTGGTTGATGTTGGACGCGCGCGGGGGGCTAATGCGAAGACCATGCTCTAACTTGTAGGAAAGGTGCGCCATTTTGTCTTGCAACGCCGTCTGCACAAGATACGCCTTCACTGCGGCGGCAATTTTCGTCTGGCTAAACTTGCTAATCTCGCTCGCTGCTGTATCCCAATCCGCGGGCATCACGCTAATGGAGTCTTGAATGACCGGTGGGAGATTCTGGACAAATTCCCACAGGCCAATCGTCTTCTTCCCCGCGTCTGCAGCGCTTGCAGCGTCTTCGACGCGGTTCGCGAAGTTGACGATGGTGTACACCGTCTTGTCGCGTATGGTCATGTATTCCACGCCCAGATCCTGGAGTGTGATTCGCATACGCGAGAGCTCAGCTTCAAGCTGAGCCTGTGGTTTCACGACCTCTTGGACGCCTTGGAAACGTGCCTCGAACGCGACAGAGAACGCCGCGAACGATGCGAGCTCGGGACCGACGGGGTCGAGAGCCTTGAACCATTTGTCCGCGAGGGACTTATCCTTGAAGTGGTCGCGATGGTCTCGAGCCTCGCCGCGTCGGTGGTGATGTTCACAGCGCGGAAATAATTGCGCGCCTGCTGGAAGTCAGGCGGCGATACGGTGTCTCTCTTGCGATCCCCCGTGAACGTCGTAAGTTCGGGCATGTCGCGCGTGTATTGAAATCGAACGGGTGTGGGATTGGGGGGATTGGGTGGATGCGCAGGTGTTGCAACGAACACGGGCGGTTGTAACGCGCCGCTAGTCGCTGGGGTGTGCTTGAACGCTGGGGTTTTGTGCGGGACTTTGGGAGGAACGGGCAGCACGGTCTCAGTAGCCGGTGGGGTGACGAACGCAAAGGTGGGAGACGGCGTCAAAGGCGGCGGTGGGGACCCGAGGCTGAAGACTGGCGTGTGGAATTCGGGGCTGGGCGGGCGCGCGGCTAACACAGGTGAAGACGGTAAAATATGATTATAACTTTTCTGAAATAAGCTAACTTACCTTGAGTCTGTTTTGGCAGGGGTTTCGATGGCGATTTTTTAAGATGGGAATTTTCAGTATGCTGACGCAGATGCTCGGGTTGCGCAAACTTTTGATTACAACCAGGAGTTCCGCATTTATATGGAAATGACTGCACGGATGATTAGCAGACATATTAAGCTATTGAGTAGAATATACTGACGGGTGTTGGCATAGTATTGACCGGTACGAGTAATCAAAGTGGTAGTACAGAGAGTGCAATGGGAAAGGGAGACAAGGGGCTTGCAGAGGAATGTGGCCGTCAACAGCAGGCTTACAGCACGTGTAGCCTGGTCGCTCGCTATCCGTGGTGTGGGTGCCAGCCACCTAAACGGCAATGTGTAAACTCACATGTCAGGAACGCAGACGGATTCCAAGAAGCAGTACAGAGTAGGTAGGTAGGTAGGTAGGTATAGGTCCCGTTAAGAAACATCCGGGGCCCGTACTACATACATGGTGTCGCATGTATGCTACATATCAATTTTCAACCATTTGAACACCTGAGTAACTCTCCTTAGTATGATAGCGGACTGAACTTTGTGACAAGTTTGAGTCCCGATTTGGAAATCCTTACTAGCCACTCACTTTTTACTGTACTATGATGTGGAGTGTGTAAATAGCACTATAAGAAGCAGGTCTAAGCATCCCCTGGACCAAAACTTTCAAAATCAAAAAATTGTTTTTCCTCACACGGATTTTGCGCTTTTGGTCTCGGGCCGGTGGTACCCGGTGGCAGTGCAGCGCCACTAGTCGCATCAATTGCTCGCTCGTCCCACCACGCAATGCCCAAACCCGCCAAAAACACATCCCACCAGCAGAGAGGTGCCGGTGGGACATTTACTTCCAATCAGCCACTTCCCGACACCACGATAGGTACATCAAGTTTGGCAGCTATTTTCGAAACGTTAGACAGTTTCGATTTTTGAGCTGAGTTCGGCAAGAGTTCCGTCGCTCCAATAGTAACTAAATTTAGAGGATTGCCATCGCAATGCCGCACTCCGCTCACTGGCCTCCACCAAGCCTCCACTGCACAAGCCTCCACAATGACGAATGGTCTGACGTTTGCATGGGGCGCTGGCCATATTACATGTATATCAACGCTGTCGACCAGTCTCAGCCTAAGCTGTAATCATGAACCAGAACAACGATAATATGTCTGCTTTTCTTCTCGGACTCGGTCCAATGCCACCTCCCACTGGACGAGAGGGGTGAGAATCTGGGGTCTTCCAAGTTCAAGAGGTACCCGAACATGGTTCCCCGTCTTACGCCACGTTTCGATTGTGTGGTAGACTGTCCGCTCACTGGTGTGTGTCACTTTAGCGATGTCGGGGGCCCACATGTAAGAGGCCATGGTGGTAATGAGCTGTTTCTGCTCTTTAGGTATGTGGCGGCGATTCCCTCGAGGCATGTGGTGAAGAGTCAAGTTACTGTATCGTACAGAGCCGGACGACTCGAAGCCATTGCGTCAGGACTTCCAAAAATAGCGAATGTGGAGCGGCGGTCTGCCGGCCCGAACTCAGCTCGAAAATCGAAACTGTCTAACGTTTCGAAAATAGCTGGGAAATTTGCGTCTGAAATTTCGCGCTTTTAAAACCCTAGGCTAGGGTTACCCCGTTTTTTCTGAAATGAAAATTTTACCTATAAACCTACCCTATGTTTCTTCCAAATCTCAAATCTTGAAGAGTTTTGGTCAAAATTGCGACTTGACATAAAGTTTTGTCCACTATCATATACACTGGTTGAACATTTCAAGTTTTGCACTGAAAATTTTGGTGAAAAATGTTTTGAATTTTACAGTAATTTTTCGCCAAAAAAGTGGGTGAAAAACTTGAAACAGTTTGGTGACCTTTTTGAACCTTGTGAAAAATTTCTGAAAAAGTGCTGAAAAAGTTTTGAAGTTCAAAAAATTCATGAAGAAGTTACAAGTTTTTCACTTGGTTTTTCACTGAAAAATTGCTGTAAAATTCAAAACATTTTTCACTAGTTTTTTCACCAAAAAACTTGAAATGTTCAACCAGTGATACTTAACGATTGTTATCCCGCCGCCATCACGTGGCTTATCTGCCTTTCTCGCAAGTCAATCACCAGTCGCTGGAGGAGGCGTTGGATCCTCCGGAGCCTGAGCCTGGGCTATTGCATCGAACCCTCCGTTCTTACTCAGATGGATTCAGACACAAGGCTGTCCAATTTCTTTGCGCGGCAAAGACTCCTCCTCGCCCAGGAACGCGCCGCAGAAATCGAGCGCAGCTCTTTACTTCTCTCGAACTGCGGTCCGAAGTTGCTCGAACAAAAGGGACTCGCTCTGGGCGGCCTCGGTGTCGTCGGCGTGAGCATCGGTCTCGGCGGCAAAACGTGCTTAACCCATTCTCCGCGCAAAAACCGTGACCTAACGTTGAACTTGCGCAATTGTTATTGAGTGCAGCCTGGTCGAGCTGGAGCGGCCCACCGCATATCACAACAGCCCGCTATTTCCGCCCCACAGTTTCCGGCCGGGCGATCTCGCGCGGATCGAGGCGAACGTCTCGGCGAGTGGGCCCTCGAAAAAAGTTCCTAAGAAGCCTGTCGAGACTAAAGGATCGCAGACGGAGTGCGTGGTCTACCGGGTTTGTGCTCAATAGTTGGCCATTCTATTGCTTATGCGGTATAGGTTACTGATACAAGAATCGTTGTTGCGATCGATTCTTCTGATTCCGGCTCAGACGATCTTGACTTGCCTGAGCGATGCCGCGTCCTCAAACTGGCCAATAGCGTAACATACGATAGGTTCGTTGACTTCTTCGAAGTCGGGTTTTAATTTAATTTTCTTAATAAATTAGAATGGATAAAACACTGGATCGGCTTGAGAGAGCCGCCAGCGGGTCTTCCGTATGTTTCTTTCATTCAACGGTCGTTCAATAGCGCACTCATTTTTTCCCTCAAAGGATAAGGAGAAATTGTCACCAGCGCAAGCTCGATTGATTCAGGTTCTGCTTGCCGCGGCTGTTCGGTCTGACAACAACCCGGTTTCGGATGTCCAGTTTTTCGACGAGTCTCTAAATCCCAGTCAACAGGAGGCAGTCAAATTTTCTTTGGGGGCCCCGGAAGTGGCTTGCATCCATGGACCTCCAGGTATGCATTTTTATGTACACACTTGAAAGGCTTATCGTGTACTGCAAAGGAACGGGGAAAACACACACTCTGATCGAAATAATTCGTCAGTTAACCACGGTATCCTCTGTGAATCCCACGCCGCTTCGCTTGCTAGTCTGTGGAGCATCGAACTTGTCCGTCGATAATATCCTTGAACGATTACTGGCCCTACCTGCGAGTGAAAAGGGTGATAAACTAAAGGTTACGCGCATCGGCCATCCCGCACGTGTGATGGCCCGCCAAGGCATCTTAGACGCTACATTGGAGGTAAAGGCCACCAGGACGGAGCAGGTAATTGCGATTTCGCCGAAACAAGGTTTCGATCTGCGGCTAACGTTGCCCCCGCGTATTAATTAGGCAGCGCTGGCAAAAGATGTCAAAAGCGAGTTAGAGACGGCACTGGGGGTACTTTCTGGGAAAGGCAAGGGTGTGAAGGGCAAGGGCCCGCGTGGCGCCGAGCGAAGGAAGATGTGGGACGAGGTCAAGGCTCTGCGGAAGGAGTATGCCCCACTTCGACTGTGGCATGCTCATATTAAACCACGTTTTGCGTTAGGTATCGCCAACGTGAAGGGGGCGTGGTCCATTCGGTTCTTGCCCAATCACAGGTATGAATAATGTGCATTCCCTCGCTGTGCCTTCTCGTCACGGTCGCATAGGTTGTGTTGGCAACTTGCCATTCGGCAGGGGGGAGACAACTGCGAAACCATGATTTTGATGTCGTTATCATCGATGAAGCCACGCAAGCGCTTGAGGCGGTAGGACTGCGGCTTTTACGTCTCCCGTGTTTTAACATTCAAATCTTAGGTGTGCTGGATTCCGATACTGAAAGGCAAGAAATTGATTCTGGCTGGAGATCCTATGCAGCTCCCACCAACCGTCCTTTCCGTTGATAAAAAGAAGCCGTCCACCAACGCCAAACAGACGGCCCATTCAAAGCCCCCCGAGCTGAAATCAAACAAAAAGGACAAAGGATCTGCACCGGAGACGGTACCGGACGAACCATCTCCAGCTGAGGTTGCCAGCTCGGACTCCGAGTCAAGCAGCAGTGAAGCGGAGGTTGAACTCACTGAAGTAGTAGATAAACCTGAGCCTGGGCGTAAGAAGGAAAAAGCCACCCAGCCCAAAAAGACAGGCCCGCCTGTTCTTCGACCTCCTCGGACCCTGGAGACCACCTTGTTTGATCGATTGGAAAAGATGTACGGCTCCAGCATCAAGCGTATGCTCCAGGTGCAGTACCGGTTCGTTTTCTAAATCATCTCGCGAATAAGTGGCCCACGGAGATCGAACCCAGGATGCATTCGGATATCTGTGCTTTTCCGTCAAGAGCGCTGTACTCGTCTAAACTCACTTCACATTCTTCTGTCGCGTCTCATCTACTCCGGGACTTACCTAACACCCACGCTGATTCTGCTGACGACGAGAAGGAGGTGTTGGGTACCCCCGTTGTGTTTTTTGACACTGCGGGATGCGAATATTTTGAGAGGATGGAAGGCGACAACGACGAGGGAAGTCGCTGTAACGAGAATGAGGCTACAGTCGTGAAGAACTGGGTTGATAAATTGGTAATAGTACAAGATTTCTCTAACACAGGTGGAAATAACCGCAGCTTACAGATCGGCGCTGGCGTCCTGCCCATGCAGATTGCTGTGATTTCTCCGTAAGTTTTAGGTATGCTTTCTACGTCTTTTCTCATACTTTCAACGCAGATATCAGGCACAGGTGACGCTCCTTACATCCCTCATTCGGCCGCAATACGGTCCCGACCTGGAAATCGGGACTGTCGACGGTATGCAAGGCCGGGAAAAAGACGCTGTAATAATCAGTCTTGTCCGAAGCAATGAAACGGTTCGTATTTCAATTTCGAACTGTTACAAGGTCACTGCTCAGGTCAACTTCTATTTTTAGAGGGAAGTTGGATTCTTGAAGGAGAAACGACGTCTAAACGGTAATCAGTTGCATGCTTGCTTGATCTGTATGCAGCGGTGTTGATTTTTGCTCGTTGTAGTCGCCATGACGCGCGCCAAGCGACATCTGGTTTGTGGCATTTCCTTAGCCTCTCAGAAGCACGTTAGTTGATCCACTGTTCAGTGCGTTGTTGGAGACTCTGCAACGGTCTGCTATGGTGGAAGGTATTTGAAGCGATGGCTCGCGTGGTTAGAGGAACACGCAGATGTTCGCTATGCAGGCCTCGAGTGAATGGTGAACGCAGTGTATTCATAGAGTGCCAATAGAGTGGTCTGTGTTGACGTCCTCCACAACCAGATTTAGGATGCCTCGATTGTCTGATCCGGAACACCGCGCCGTTCCTGGCGCAGTATCTTGAGCCCGTACTCAAATTCAACATGGTCATGGGAAGATGTGAATTTGGTCATGTGTTCCATTGCATCAGGACTTGACAACGATGTGAGGTGGGACCGGCACATATAACTTCCCTCCGTACCTTGTACCTACTTCCGGTAGGATATTTAGTGTCGTCGCGCACCGCTCTGCAGATCGTCATCTCCTCATTTTTCCAGACTTGCCCGATTTGAACAGCGCGGTTGCAGTTGGTCGAGTAGCCTCCCGGACGTCCACAAACGCCTCTTGTTACTAGTAGGTCTGTCCGCTGTTCCACCACGATGAAATGCATTCTTACATCCATCTTTTTAGGGCACGTGTTAAGTCAGAACGCGGGCTTTGGTACTGCTTTGGTTCTTCAATTGCTCAGTGCCACACTCGGTGATCGTTCAACGTTCAGCTTTCGTTGACCGGGCCTTAGTTTACCTGCCTCCCAAAATTTGCCATTGGTAAGGAGGTCTTGAAGCGTGATTCCCCTAGCCTCCGTGGAGTTTTAATTTTGCAACTTAGACAAATATGGAAAACCGGATGTTCAAATGGAACTCGTTAGTTTTGCGATTCTAATTTAAAACCCCCTATCCTAATCTCTGACACCCAGACTCACAATCATTGCTATCCTGCTGCTTCCAGTTACGTCCGGGAAATATCAACAATTGAATGGACGGGCCACGGCTCTAGGCGTCGCGTCGACTACTTTGCTCGGTCCTGTCGCCGATAATTCTCATGCTGGTCAGAGGGCTCAAGATTCTTGAGTAAGAGGCTAAATCCAGGGACGTTTAGGCAAAACATACAGCAGAGATGGCGCTTACAGTGGTGTAGTCAACGGTGCTTCATCGACCACCATAGTCTGGTCAGTCTCCTCAAACATCTTCAACGTTATGCTTGATACGAGAAAAACACCAGGACGTTCCAAGATACCATAACAATTGGCGCCGCTTTTGTTGACAACTCTGGTGCGCTGGGGAATGTCAACGAACCAACGGTTGTTACGGACTTCACAAGCTCCGGAAATGTGGGATTATTCAAATCCCAAATTATTGCTTTGAGCGCTTACGACGTGTCTTCAGGCAGAACAGTTCATCCCATTCTCCGCTGCGGAGGCTGCCTTCAATGCCGCAGCCAACAGTGGCTCGAATCGGAAGGCCCTTTGGTCTGGCTCCGGCGTTATTCCTCTTTTCAACAATATCAGTGCTATCTGGTTTGACAGGTTTCACATAAACTCTAACGACGTCAGTACGTGGGTTATAGAAGGTAATATCCCGCCTCGCAGCGTTCTACAAAGCTGACTTTGAAGAGAAGGAAATAGTGTTGCGCTGGTTCAGATAGCCTCCAACGGCGCCCCAGTTGTCACGGACCGCCTCGTTGAAACGCTCTTTCTCAACACCACTACCCGGTACGGGTCATTTGCTGTTACCCGTGGATCCGATGCCTCCGACGGATATGTGTATACCTACGGAGGAGTCGGTTGCTGCGGCGGTTTCGCCAGCGATCTGCACCTCGCCAGAGTGCCTGTTCTGTACGTTGGAAGCGCTTCAAGTGTATGTGCTTCAATCTTTCGAAAATCCGGGGAATTAATTGTACCACCGCAGTACGAGATATGGGATGGCAGTGCATACACACTCGGCGGGACACCTGCTACTGTGCTCGAAGAAAGGTTCGGAATATCGTATGGCGACTCGGATAGCCTCGATCTGACTTTCGGTTCGTTTCAGCTTAAATTCAGGAACAGTCACTTGGAGTCCGTACCTCAGTGCCTATCTCATGGTGTACCAAGTGAGCAGTGATAATAGACATCGACGCAATGCTGATAACTTCCGACATGTGTAGACTGGATTTGTGGACAGTCTTATCTACGGACGCACTGCTACCAATCTACACGGCCCTTGGTCTGAACGAGTACAGCTCTTCAACGCATCGACCCAGCTGGCGGCTGGTACATTCGCTTACACTGTTGCAGCCCATCCCGAATGCAAGTCATTCAGTGTTGAATTTTCTGGCAGCTCCTGATACAACAACCAGATTATGGCTTTTCCACGGGCGGGAAAGATCTTATGGTCTCATATGCCGTCGGGGGAGATCCGGACATAGTGATTGTGCAGAGCGTCAAGATCACCCTCTCGTGATTGAGTGAAGATGCTAAGATACCCGCGTAGTTCAAGGACTTGATTATCATGATGCCCAATAGCTTACACGATTGTTTTTACACAGACATTTTGATGAAGATATTTCAGAGATGCTTACTCGAGGAATGAGATAAGTGACCAGAGCTGATCGCGGACGAGATTTGCGATACACCAAGTGTCCAAGCGTTGGTCCAAGCGAGAAAATTAATTCTGATGCACGTGCCGGATAAGATAAGCAACGGAGTCAAATCAATGATCATCGATTGATCGGAGTCTAATTGTTTACATCGCGATCGTCCGTGTGTGCTGAGGATCGACGGTACCAATGGGCTAACCAACGACTCTCCTTACTTGCGCTCTATTCGAGCTAGCCCATATTGACAAGTACCAATCCCTACTAAATGTTACCTCCCTGTGAGTTCATTACACTGTTCACGCAACACACAATTGGCATATGGTCAGGCTCGAAGGGCGGTGGAACTATGCATCCGAGTACACAACAAGTCAACCGAAAGCCGTTAGAAGACTGCGGGGGTACAACGTGATGGAGGAACAAACAATAAAACGGACCTTGCGGTGTCATCGATAATATGGACACGAACAATAACATACGCGCTCGAATAGGTAAAACCTCCCCGGGGCAATCTTGGGACGCAAGAATGCTATCTGGATAACGCGTGTGGTCCCACATTCCAATTCCGAATGCGCATATGTAGCTGTGTTTGAGTCGGGCCACAATTGAGAAAGGTTGAACTTCAGTGACACTGATCACGGAAATTGATGAATGGCTTGCGTCTTGTAAGATATGCAGAGACTATTGACTGAGGGTCCCCTATGTTAACGATGTCACTCTCCGTAAGTACGAAATACCTCTCAACAATTGCGTGGAGCTGGGCCTAAACGGGATTTGGTACAATTGGACCAATGGAGTTGCCGACGGGGACTGTTAGCATCAGAATTGTGTGCCCAAACAGGAACAAGATGTTGAAACGGGCTATTATGCGCGCGGCCAGCAGGCACCCAGGAAGCTGAATTCGGATCAGTGCGGACGCTGCGCGTACAAAAGCACTTGACAATGTATTTGCAGCTATTGTGCACGAAAGCCTATAAATCTGTCGGTGCGTCAGTGAGACTCCAACAGCTTGCAACGGTCGCATTGGCAAAAGATCCCCTCGCCATTTCAACACCCTTCACATCACTCACCATGCAGCGCCAATCAGCTTCGACTCGCGGCCGGTCGTCTCCCCCTTTCCAGCTCCCTCGAACGCTCGTGCGACCACCCTTCACAGAGGTGTCGCGCGCTGCTCTCCTCGCCGCATCCCCCGACCTGGGCAATGTCTCACTCGACGTCGTCCTCAAAAATCTGCTCGCAACTGCGCCTCAGTGAGTTTCGTTTGCCAAGCCGAGTCGCACCGTACCTTATCGTATGACAGAATGCTGGCTGGCAGCTCAGCGCTCTCCCCGTCCCACCTGCCAAGTGCACTCCCCAAGGCAAATCTCCCACCATACCTCACAATTCCCCTGCGCCGGCTGCCAGCCTCCGTCCAGCCCTCCTACCCCACCCACGCCCTCGCCATATCGACCGCGTCCTCCGCCGGCGCCGACACGCACCTGATATTCGCGGTCCACGCGCTCGTGCTCGCCGCACACTGCTCCAAGCTCCCGCAGCTTCCCCCGCCGGCGCCGCGCACGAACGCGTCCGTGCACCTGCCCGTCCTGCCCATCTCGCTCCCCTCCGCGCCGGCGTTCGCGATCCTGCACGCGTTCATGTACACGCACCGCCTCGACGCGGTCCTCTCCGCGCTCTTCCCCGTCCCGCCGCAGTTCGTGCGCGCGCTCACGCACAAGGCCGTGTGCGCGGCGCTCCAGTCCGGCGCGGACCTACACCACCTCTCCGCGCACCTCTGCGCCGCGTCCGCGGCGAACGTGCAGGTGCTGATGACGCACACCGCGCACGTCAAGGAGCTGTGGCAGGACATGGTCGCGCTCGGCGTGAACGACACCGAACTCTGGGACACCGTCGAGCTCGCGTACGAGATCGTCCTTGGCGCGCTCAACCTCGCCGTTATGACAAAATAGCGGCCGCATCCCCGCTGTCGCTTGATGCGCCTCCGTCGCTTGATGCGCCCAAGTCGCTTGATGCGCAGCACGTCTTTTTGTATTGGTAATATTATTGTATAACGGGTTTCTGGGTGTCATCACTGTAATAATATACACAATAACACATTATTTTTTGGTTAGTTTCGCGCGGCAAGGGAAATACAGCAGAAAACCCACCTGTGTAACTTGACCATTTGGGGAGGATCTTGACGGCTCTCTAGCAGGTTGTCTCTGTCTTGGACTTTTAACAGTGCGAAATCCACATTTTGATTATGGTAAAACACACGACAATGAGAAGCCTAAGGCCCATCGACTGGATATCCGACGGAGTCGCCCCGCGTTTGAGGACATCGTCAAAAGGCGCATGTATCGATTTCGGGGGAGGGGGGGATTGATTGAAGATTCTCAGAATCTCCTGGAACTAGAAAAGCACTGTACGCGCAATATCATCACTTCGTTGATAACCGAGGCCGTAGGCATTGTAAGCTGGTATTCCGAGCATTTAAAGTAAGGCAAAGTCAAGGAAATCCTCGTCGTATTGGAGCGTTCGGGTAGTTCATCGCGAAGCGGGGGTTTGTTTGGCAAAGACAAGAATAGGAAACAAGCGGCACTTTCCCTCCAACTTTCGTTGCAAAAGTCCTATGGCCTCAATATCGACCTCGAAGGCGGAGATCTCGTACATTCAATCTGGCCTGCTCTCCAAGCCGCCATTACGCGCCGATGGACGCGCGTTGCACGACTACCGCAGCATCAGTCTCGAGACTGGTGTAGCCCCGCTCGCAAACGGCTCTGCCCACCTCAATATCGGTCGCAACCCCCACGACGGGGGAGGCGGAACGGAGGTGCTCGCAGCCGCCAAGCTTGAAGTTGAGAACGTGGGTCCAGGACAAGGCGACGGTGTTGACGGCGGCCGCATCGTCTGCACCGTTTCTTGGTGCGCATACCTTCCTTCCAGGGGCAAGTTAGAGTTGGAGCGATGCGCGGAGTGATTCTGGCGCAGAAACGGTTATGTTCGAGGATTTTCAACGAACCAGCGTTGCTGGACGAATCGACATCGGGCCAGTCGAAGATCGAGTCGATGCAGAATTACCGCCAGAATCATTATCGCGAACTCCACTTGCCCTAATCTCAATTCCATGCCATGCCTCCAACTGACCAATAAACAAGGTAGCTCCCCCTCTGCGTACCCGCACCTCTCCGCACCTGCGTTGGATGACCTGCAACACGACCTCTCAACGCTCCTGCACCAGACACTCGTGCATCCATCGCTCCACCCCGCGAACCTCGGCATCCTGCCCGGAAAGAAAGCGTGGCTGCTCAACCTCGACTGCGTCGTGCTCGCCGACGCAGGCAACACGCACGACGCACTCTTCCTCGCAGCGCGCGCCGCACTATGGGACTGCAAGGTCCCACGCACGCGCGCGGTGGAGTACAAGGCGGTCATCGCGCCGAGCGCGAACGAGGCGGAGGGCGGCGCCGCGATGGACGTGGACCACGAAGCGCAGAGCGGATTCGACACGCGCGCCATCGCGCGTGCAGTGGACTTTGAGCTGCCGGACTACTGGGACGAGGGCGCGGTGCTGGGCGGGCGGGAGAAGTGGCCGGTGTGCGTTACGCTGAATGTCGCAGCGCCTCCCGTGCACTACCTGGACGCGATTTTGCAGGAGGAGGCCGCGACGCCACTGCGCTTGCTCCTCGTCTTCTCTTTCCCGCCTTCTGCTCCGCCGAATCTGCACGCGATGCGCATGCTGGGCCCGGGCGAGCTGGAGCTGGAGCAGATAAAAGCGCTGGTCGCGGTGCGTCTGTCTTCCTTTCCAGCGTGAGTGCTGAATCGATCCAACGGACAGGATGGACAAAAATACGCACAGAAGCTGTGGGACGCGCTGAATGCGAAGCTGAAAGAGGAGGATGTGCGGCGCGGCCAGAAGGCGCGAGATCGTTTCGCGCGGCGGTGATGGGTCTGGTGTGCTTTTAGTGTGGTTCCGCGCTAACTGGTGAACTCTTCATCTTTCAACATTTGCACCGAGAGGCCAAAAAATATGATTGCAATTGCAAGATGTCAAGTTAGTACAGTGGATATGCGTATCTAAAAAGCAATGGCAACGAGATGAGATGCAGTTAGTTTTAGTTTTAGTACATTATGCAGAGCAGCAAAACAATTAATCGTCGCTGTCGTCGTCAACCTGCAGACAACATCAGCACCCGAGACCGAACCAGCGCAACGCACTACTTACCACCATCTTGCCCCGCGCCTTCGTCGCCGCCGCGCGTGACGTCCGCCCTGTCGCCGGCGCGAAGCTGAGCTGCACCTGCTTCGCGGGCACCTTCTTCGGCGGGGCTTTCTTCGCCGCCCTGTCCCGTGGGCATTTAGCAAACAAGCAAACCCCCTCGACAAAGAAACAGAACGCACGTCTTTTTCACGGGCTTCACTGGCTCGTCGCTTTCGTCGTCATCGTCGTCGATCTCTATCACCTCGTCGCCGTCCGAGTCGCTCTTATTTACCATTCGTCAAAAGTTTAGATTTATCTGATAGCGGAGAGCAGAGAGCGCACGCACCGCCGCCGCCTTCTTCCCGCGCCCCTTCGCAGGCGCCTTCTTCGCGGGCGCCTTTTTTGCTGGCGCCTTCTTCGGTGCGGCAGCCTTCTTCTTCACGGGCACCGGCGCGTCCGAGTCGTCGTCAAAGTCGGACCCGCCCGCGCCCATGGGCTCGTCAACCATCATCGAGTCGTCGGACGCGACGGACGCGGCTTTGCCTTTGCCCTTTGCCTGGTAAACGAGATATTTGCATCAGCGTCGAGGTGGGGGGAGGAGAGGCGGACCTTGGCTTTGGCGGCCTTACTCTCCTTGAGCTTGTCGGCGTATTGTTTGTCTTGCTCCGCCTTCGCTTTCGCGAGCTGCGCATAAGCAACATTAGCCGAGGCGAGGAAACCACGAAGCTATATAGGACGCCTCGTACCATCTCTTCCAGCCCGTCCTCGTCGATGTCCGAGTCCCCGCCGGTCGCCTGGGCACTCTTCGTGAGTTTCTTGAACGCCTTGTTGACATACCTGCCCGTGAAAAATACATAAGAAACCGAGAGAATATTCAGAACGATCAGAAAGGAACGCACGAGGAGATCGCATGCGTGTCATCCTTCTCCACGAACATCGCGATCGCGTCCGACATCTCCATCTCGCCAAGCAGCTGCAGCTCCTGCGCCTCGAGGTACTTCTTCACGAGCGTCGCGACGCGCACGTGCGCGAGCTTCTCCTCGTTTGTCATGCCCGCCTCCTCCTCCTCATCGTCCCCGAGCTCGGGCTCCGCAGCCGAGACCTTCCCCCCGCGCGCGGCGCTGCGCTTCGCACGGTGGAACACGAGCACGTCGCGCGGGTTCGCGATGCGCCCCGTGAACTCCTGCCCGAAGCGGATGGGGTTCGACATCTCCGACACGCCCGTCGTATCGACCTTGAGCCGTATGAGCGGCAGCATCGGCGGCAGCGCCGCCTCACCCTCCGCCGCCGCGCGCGCGTTGCGCTCGTCCCACTGCTCGTCCGCCTTCTCGATCAGCGCGTTGACCTACGCGCGTTAGTAGAGAGGCGGTGGGGAGGGGCGGGGCGGTACCTTGGCCTTGAGGAACTTAGTGATCTCCATCTGGTCCGCGAGGTTCAGGCCCTCCTCCTCAGCGACCTCGTTCAGGACGACGTCCTCGATGACGAACGGCCGGACGGTACGCAGCGGGATGGGCTTCATCTCGAACTCCTTGCCCTGGATCTGCAGCAGCGCGACGTGTCTGCAAGTCGTGAGTTGGTATAGGAGGCGCCAGTTAAATCAGGTACTTCTCTATGGCCTCGCCGTCGGCGAGGGACGTCGCGACAGACGACCCGGGCTGCGAGATGAAGTACTGCTTGCCTGCGACGGGCTCGGGGACGATGCGGCAGTCGTGCTCGTGCCCCCAGATGACCAGGTCGACAGTGTCGTCGAATAGGCCCTCCGGGACAAAGTCCTGCGGCCCGTGCTTCACCCTTGCGACGCGTCAGCCATGCATGTGAGCCACAAGCGACAACGTACCGGTTCTGGTGCAGCAACATGATGTTGAACCACGACTGTTTGTCGCGCGGCATGAACATGCGTACACGGTTGCTCCGGAGCTCAAAGTGCATTCGCTGGTCCTTGACGTTGCCGATGCCGTATAGACCCAGGTACGTGTTGCCCTTGCGGAGCAGCACGGGGCGCACCGCGATGCCGGTGTTGGGCGCGTCGGCATCGGAGAGCGGGAGGTCGATCTTGCCCATGTAGTTGATGAGGCCGGTGACGGAGAGCATGTCGAGGGCGCAGAGCGCTCCGGACTTCAGACACGTTAGTGGTCGTGGAATTGAGGCGGAAGGAAGACGCACGGAGCCTGCGCCCTGGGGGTCGTCGTGGTTGCCATGTATTGAGAATACGGGTATGCCGACGTTAAAATTCGGGTCTTCGTAGTTGATAGCGGGGAACCTGCCAAAATTAAGGGAGTGAAAGACGAGATGGACAGAACACACGAGAAACCGTCTGCTTTGCCTTCCTCGGGGTCACTGAGCAGCTCGACCTGGATCGGCTTTTCGCCGAGCGTGTATTCGCGCAGCAGAGCAATCGTTTTATACAGACATTCACGCGAGGGCTTATTCTCATGGAACAGATCGCCAGCAAGAAGGATGAAGTCCACCTGAGAGCAGAGTAAGTCCAGTGGCATCGCGAAAGATGTCAGGCCGCACGTCGTGCTTCACGGCGAGCTGCAGGATTTCGCGAAAGGTGTCTATCGAGTCCTGGCCGCGAATTGGGTCGCGCTCCATGTATCCGATGTGGTTGTCCGTCGCGAGCATGATGCGAATGGTATCGTCCGGAACTGCCGCGAGAGTGAGCTCTTCCGAATCGCCTTTTACCTCCTAGAGCCTTACATTCGTCGCGGTTTCGTATGGCCGGGTTTGACCCCGACCCGTCGTCGTCGTCCATCTCTTTGGACAAGGAGGACAAAAACGAGGAAACTACAAGAACAAGGAACGCGACGCGTCGTAGTGCAGATTTGCAAATTGGTTTATCCCAAAAAGGGTACGGCTGCCAACGACGGACCCTTTACCGCAGCTATCACCGCAAATTTCCCCCGCCCTCCCTTTGCCTGCCCTGGCCTGGTTCATCCCCTCATCTACGCCTTGAATAAAACCCACTAGGAATTTCTTCGAACAATGCCTCCTCCTCCCCTCAAAAGCCAGCATCGAAGGGTCTTGTGGTAGGTCCCAAAATGATGTTCTGCTTGGCTGGCTGGTTTCTGAATCGAGTTCGACGCGATAGACCGGCGTTGTGAGCTTTTACCTCGTCGCGGCACTTGCGGTGCGTCTTTACATCCTATTCCCGCCACCCGCGTCTTGACTCATCGTTTTCGCTAGATGGTCATGGCGTATGTGCTCACACTGTCTGATAACATGGCCCATTTATTCGTTTCTATGCAGCAACAAATGGGTCCTGAACTCGACCTCGGCGCCTCTGTTCTTCCTCCTGACCCAGCTATGCATCGCGGTCATACTTTTCGTGATAACAGACACCCTGCGCTTCCTCCCAGAACGCCTCACGTTTGACATCCAAGTATGCAAGGGCCTCATTCCCATGGTTGGGCTGAACGTCCTCGGGCTAAGGTGTGCAACGCCCCCAGCACGGGTCGCAGTCGAATCTAATATCAGTTTAGCTTCAGCAACTACACCTTGAAATACGTCGACGCCTCTTTCTATCAGGTCGCGCGTGGGCTCGTGCTCCCATTTACCGTCTGTATCTCCGGCCTCGTCCTACACACACGGCCGTCCTTGCGTATTCTTATCTCATGCTCCATCGTCACCATGGGCTTTTTCTGCGGGGTCTTCCTTGACGGGACACCTCTTTCTCTAGTGGGTGTCGGTTTCGGTGTCGCCAGCTCTTCTATCACCGCAACGCATTCCGTGGTTATCAAGCAGAGCCTCAACGTCGTCAACGGAAGCACGATCCTGCTCTCGTGGTACACGAACCTCCTCAGCATATTCGTCCTTGCCCCGCTTGTCATCCTCGGCGAAGGAGGCCACGTCATGAAGCTGCTCTTAGGCGTCGACGAGCTCGTCACTGCCCCCGGTGCCATGTCGCCCCTGCGGACCTTCGTCCTGGGCTCGATGCTCACGGTACGCCTTCTCCTTCGTGTTCGCATTCTACCTTCCGCCTGACGCCCCGCAGGGCTCAATGGGTTTCATGATGAGCCTCGCGAGTCTGCTCTCCATCAAGGTTACCTCCCCCATCACGCACATGGTCTCCTCCGCCGTCCGGGGTGTCGCCGCGTCCCTCCTCGGCGTGTGGCTCTTCCACGATGTCGTCACCGGGTACGTCTCCCAGCACCCATCCTCATACCAACAGCTGCTAACCGGATCGTCCCAGTGGCCGGGCCTCGTCCATCACCATCATCCTCGTCGGGTCGTTCTACTACACGTGGGTAAAGCACCAGGAGTCGGAGGCCGCTGCGCGGCCGGCCGCGGACTCGCAGGGAACGTACGAACGCGTGAAAATGACTGATCTGGAGAACGGGAAGCAACCTGAGGACTAGAGTATCTGGGCCTGTAATAATTTATTCGCGTAGACTGTGCCTCAGGGTTACTTATACATAATGGATTGTGAGCAATTGCGGATTTAGTGTTTTATTGATTGGACGGGACGCAACGCTCGCTGACATCCATCGGACCGCAAGAGTCCACCGTAAACTCAGCCTTGTACGCATCCATCACGCACTCCTTGTCAACTTAACGTTCTTTATGCTCCCTATAAAGCCACCACCACCAATCTGGGCTATTGGCGCCTCGATTGCTATGGGCTGCCACTGGAAGCTCGCGCCATTGATACCCAACACCGCCAAGAACTGCATCTCCGCACCCCTCCCCGCGCGCAAAAACGTGCCGCTTCCGCGCCCGATCAACGCGACGTCTGTCCACGCGTCGCGCGGAAGCGTATAGTTCAGCACGTAGGCCTGGTTCCCGGAGATCAGAGCGAGGTTCGGGAGGGTGCCGTTTCCGAGGACCAGGGTGGAGTCGGCGCCGGAAAGGACAGGGGCGCCAATCGGTGCTTTGGACGAGGGGTTGACGGAGAATGAGAAGGTGTAGTTGCGTCCCTTGGAGGACAGCGGCGTGACGAGGCGGCTGCTGGGCGACGAGAAGTTGACGGCCCCATCGCTGATTGCGCACCCATGACAGGTGCCGTCGTACCCATTGCCCGAGGAGTCAACGACCGTCTCCCCATTCCCAGCAGCGAAGTCGTACTGCAGTATCACGTCCGTCTTCGACGCGATCGCGCGGTCGAGGTTCTGCCCCGGCACGACGGAATGCAGCTCCTCGAAGACAGCGTCGTACTGCGCGCGTGTCAGCGATCCGCCCCACTGCTTGTCCGCGAGCGCGGGCAGCCCATTGCGCCAGGAATAATACGCTTCGCTCACTGTCGTCGCGTTCGGGCCGTAGTCGTTCCACTGCGCGGCGACGTGCCCCACCACGCGCGGCTCGCTCCGCGGGGGGTTGTTCGCCGCGTTGTTCGTGTCGAAGACGTACGGCGCCCACGCGCCGCCGGCGGGGTTGCCCGCGAATATCCGTGTGATATTGAGCTGCTGCGGGTAGCTGCCGGACCACTTCCCGACGATGTAGAACCCGTCATCTGAATTGAGCACATTATAGCCGCTTTTTATTAAATCATAGGGATTGTCCTCGAAGAATTCCCAATGCTGGATGGTTATGTTCCGACTCACGGTGGAAGTCGTCGAAGGTTCGTTGGTGCCCCAAATGCGGATGTCTTTGCCGGACAAGGAGCCGATGAAAGAGGACATGGTGTTGACGAAGAGATTGTAGTCGTTCGCAAGGGCACTGTCGTATTCGTCCGCACCGATGTGCACGGTTTTAGAGTAGAACCAGGGTAGAAACGTGCGCCAGATGGATTCCATTGTCGGGATGGTGTCGGGATGGCTGGCAGATTTATGAATACCGGTGCGAAGGCAATACTGAATGGAACATGCCTGATATTGAGAAGGCTGAGATCAGCCAGGGCGAGGTCCGGCTTCCACTGAGCGATCACCAGCGCGTGCCCGGGTGCCTCTATCTCTGGGATTATCGTCACTCCTCTGGCGGCGCAGGATGATTGGATGTTGTCAAAAGTCTCGCGCGTATAGCTCTCATTGAACCTGTAAGGCCGTACGAGTCCTGCCACTGCAGGATCATCGGAGTTGAGTCGGAACGCCGCGTAGAGATCCAACGAGCGTTGCTTCGTGTATATATCGACATTGTTGAAGAGGTTGTCGCTGAGGTGCAGATGGAATGTGTTCTGCTTGAAGAAGGACAGGTATGCACAGAGATCGATCAGGAAGCTTGGCGGGTAGTAGTGCCGCCCGGCGTCAAGCTGTCCTGGCGCTCAGTCTCTCGACGCATGCAAGAAGATAGTTCTCACCATGACGCCTCGTGTTCCCCATCCCGGTGCGTCACTACCAGAGCCGAGGGGCAAAGTCAAATTGCCCAACTTGGCCTGCTGGATAAGAGTTCGCGTTCCCCAGAACGTACCCAAGGGGCTTGCTCCTGCGATACTCACACTTTGAGCGCTTACGGTCAATTCATATCCTTCAGAGGTATTTCGCCCAGCAGCGTCAACGAAACGCTTATCCGTTGATATCGTGAGGAATATGGAGTTGGGTTGCGCAGAGGAAGCGACTTGAACAGGAGCTTGGATTCCCAGAACAACCAGGTCAGAAGCGAACGTCTTTGCAAAGTCAAGCAGCGTGGGTGGGATCAAGGTTTTTCCATCCAAATCGACGATGTTTTGGAAACGTGAGTCGACAATTATCTGGGTGACTCTGGATATGGGGAACGTGGCTGTGGACGTCGCATTGAAGTCAAAAGTGGGGATTCCGACCAGAGTTTTTGCAGATATGCAGGAGGAAAGCAAAATGATCCAGAGGACAGCGGTAAAATGCATTGGGTGGAGAAAGATATGTATGCATATGCAGGGCTTCAGCGAGGATAGGCAAGAATATATAGAAGATCCTAGAGAACTTCTTCAGTTCTTGATTCTTGAAGACGGTCACCAGGTGGGCGTGCATATTGCCATATGCGCATGCGACGGTCCGGCACACTCCAGTCTAAGTCTTCGCGTCGAAAGCCGTCAAGTGGTGCACATGGGTGGTATATGAGTGCTGTGGCTCAACGGCGTCGAGACCAAGTCTAAGTCTTGGACCTAAGTTGGACCTAAGCCATGACAACTCCGCTTCCGAAATTGTCAACGTTCCTGTCAACTTCACAACTGGACCCCTACTACCACTGTACTCCGAACCGACTTTCAGCATGACTCGATGTCCGGCCCATGTCTAACGTTAAATGAACCTCTGAGAGCCTTGTTCCATCCAATATTGCCTTGGGCTCCGCTCCTATATCAAGCACCCCAACAATGCGCATCGCCGTTGTAGGCTGCTCACACGGCGCGCTCGACACCATCTACAAGACCATCCACCGCGTCGATTCCGACGCGAAGAAAACCGGCGCGCTCCCTGTGGAACTCCTGATCTGCTGTGGGGACTTCCAGGTATGTATTCGACTCTGTGGACTGCTCTCTGCATTATATATTGACGTCGCGCCACCAGGCCACTCGCTCGAATGCCGATCTTTACACCATGAAGTGTCCGACCAAGTTCCGCCTCCTGTGTGATTTCCACAACTACTACGCGGGGCGGAAGAAGGCGCCGATTCTCACTATCGTTGGTGGAAACCATGAAGCGATGGGGCACATGTGGGAATGGTGAGTCTGGAGTGAAAGCTGGAAGTCTGTTCGGCTAAGGAACCTATGGTCGACTAGCTACCATGGTGGATGGCTTGCTCCGAACATCTATTTCCTGGGTTACGCTGGGTGCGTCCTCGTGGATGGCTGGCTCCGCATCGCTGGCTCCAGCGGTATATACAAGGCCCAGGATTGGAGAAAAGGTGCTTCCGTTCTGTACCCTTTCTCCGAGATGCGAGGCGCTAACGAGAGATCACGTAGGTCACTTTGAACGCGTACCGTTCTCCCCATCAACGATAACTTCGGCATATCATACGCGGCAGTACAATGTTTCCCGCCTCATGAAGGTATGCGCTAGTAGATTTCGTCCCGCGGAACTCATCAAATCCGCGAGCAGCTGCAGAACCACGGCCCGAAGGTCGATATATTCATGTCGCACGACTGGCCGCGCGCGATTGAGCGGCGCGGCGACACGCAAGCCCTGCTCCTGGAGATGCCGCGATTCAAGAATTCGGTCAGTCTGTCTCAAATCCGCCGTTACGAAGTGCTCCCGACTGACTTTCATTCGCAATGTCAGATCGATGACAACACCCTCGGCTCGCCTGCTCTTGAAGTGCTGTTGAAGACCCTGAAGCCGGCGCGTTGGTGCTCGGGCCATATGCACGTCCGCTTTGAGGCTGAGTATCATCATAACAAATCGGAGTTAACGAAATTCCTGGCTCTGAGCAAGCCCGGAGAGGGCCGTGCCTTCCTTGAGGTCGCTATTCTATTTCTCTGGGGATCACTGCAGAGACTGAATTGTCCCTTTCTGCAGGTGATCGACGTGCCCACTCCACAAGAGCATCAAACACCCGACACCAAGGAGGCCCGGCACCGCACCCCGACGCTCTTCTTCGACCCCTACTGGCTGGCGATCGTCCGCGCGCTCTCGCCGTTCCTCTCGCTCGAGGTGCAGCAGACCCCGTTGCCGTCTCCGGCGGCGCTCGACGCGCCGATCGCGGAGTCCCTCGCGTGGGTCCAGGAGCACGTCGGCGTCAAGCGCGTGGCCGACGTGCAGGTCTTCTCGCACACCGCGCCCCCGACGCGGAGCGTCAATGGCGAGGGGGACACGAGCACCACGCGTATGTACATGGTGTATTGTTGGTTATGAGTTTTGCTTATAGCCCCGCAGCGCGCTCGTTCGCCAACCCGCAGACGCAGGCGTTCTGCGATATGCTTGGGATTCCCAACCGGATTTATATTTCTTCCGAATAGGATAGGGATGTGACGCCAGCCATATGCATAACGTCGTCTTTGCTCGACCTGCTACTTCCCACCCGACGTCCTGAATGCTACCAGATGCCCTTACCACTGTCCCACGTAGAATGGGAGATCCGATCCGCCCTGAACAAGGACAAAATCTTAGTGCATGTGTGGGCGTTTCATTCTCGTTTCAACCAGGATCCCTACAGTCTCCGGATCCCGTCTTCTACTGGACGTTTCCATTTGGGGAACACTGACTCTTCGTGCCCAAATTAGGCAAGTCGGTGTCTCAGCATCTTCCGCTGTGAGGTTCGAGCTATTGCTTGAGGCTTCCGAGTCGTGTCAACTTCGAACGGAACGCGCTGTGATTCAGTGACGGGAACATCATTTGCCCCATTCCTTCCCACCCGCACTGTATCGATCAGGTCGTTCGTTCTTTTCCCAGCTACTACGTACTAGTAGCAAGTACTACACATGGGATATGAATGTACTCTCGTGAGACAATTTCAAGTCGTCTAGTTACCTCCTGCCGAATAGTCTCGCACAAATCATCTGACGAATCGCTACTGTGACCGCCAGACTCGGGGTCCCTAGGAGGCTGGACTTTTAGTTGCTCAAGGACGGCGCCGGCCTTGGCTTTGAGTGACGCCGACAGCTCTAAGCGAATGAGGGATAGCCGCCGTTCCAGCTGCCGCAAGCGATCTGAATCCAGGACGGGAGCGGTAGGAGCATGTCTCTCGAAAACAGCGAGGTCGGGGTACCACCAGTTTTGCGAGGGATCGCCATGGGTTCCCCGGACGTAGAAGAAGTGCGGGGGGCCAGTAGCGTCAGACGTATATTCGGAATGGCAGGTGCTTGGTGTCTTCTGCATCGATCTGGGAAGATAATCCGAATTGAAGATGAGTATTATGAGGAAGTCGGATAAAATACTGGCTTGAGGACAAAATCGCAGAGCTGGCAACACAGTTTAGACACCGCTATGTACCCCCCAACAGGATATAGATCCGGGTTGAGAGCGTAGAAGCAGGCCATCTGGAGCTCAACATGGAAGAATAGCACCGGCTTTGTTGTCGAAACCGACCAGACATTTCTGGTTTTGTCAAGCCTTCCTCCAAAGGTGTTCAACCCTGAACCGCTGATTCCAAAGCTCTCCTTCATGAAGAGGTCGAATTTGTTCGGCTCTCCGTCTGCCTCAGGCGTAGTCACGGTTTGATTGATGGGGAGTGTGGCGATTGCAAAGGATCCTGCCGCAGGAGTGTCCGGATGGCGCTTACGAAGCGCTACAAAGCAACCCACGATGTGGATGCCCGCGGTAATGTAACGGGTTAGTTTGCCAAAAGTGAGCTCGATGGACTGGGGGGCGTCGAGTGTGGCAAGATATGGTTCCATGAGATATGCGCTCCAGAGCACTGCCGAGAGATCGTTGCTGCTGCGGATAGCAGTAAACCACTGCAGGATGAGGTCTCTGTGGTCTTCGTCAACGCGGGATAAGTCGGCTTGATCAAGCCAAGCGGAAAAGCTAGGAGAGGTCCGACCAAGAGTAAGGGATGCGCTAATTTTTGCTCGACAGTTTTCTACGATCATTGGAAAGATGAGGTTTTTGGCCAAAGTCGCTGTTGCGTGCGTTTTGTCTGAGTAGTGTCAAAACGAGGAGAAACTCTGGACCCTCGGTCTGGCAAGGAGCGTACCCTTCTTGGACATCATTTTCCATTCGTCGGCACCCTTCGCATCCACAGCCCCGGCCGCCGCGTCGAGGATTCTCTTCACACGTTCAAGGTCCGCGCGCTGGACTTTTCTGTTCTGAGCGACCCTGATGATGAAACCACCAGATTCGTTGACTTCAATGGCACATGCGGACACGTTTTGAGCGTCTTGTTCCCTAGCGGCGACGAGAGCGATCGCATCAGCAGCCTTCCGGAATTGGCTATATGGCTTGTTTTCGCCGCCCGTCACAATGCTCGGAGGGAAGGAGGCCAGAAAGTCTGTCGTCGTCTCATGGGTTTGGTTCGCGAGGTGAGAATTGCAATATGGACGCCATTTCTCCATTGAAAATAGAAAGGCCCAAATGGGGGGTCTGGCTGGGTGAGGATTGTGACTCGCAGAATCCGAGGGGAAATCCATCGAGTGGTGGTGGGGTAATTGAGGACTGGTTGAGGTGTTGGAAGAGTCAGCCACGTATAGGGGCTCGAGCTCCTTGTCAGTCTCACCTCACGGCCGCGCACTGAAACTAGGAGTCTTCTTGGGCCCGCCCAAGTCGGATGCATAAGTAGTTGATCGAAATTGTCCTCGCGTAGCATTGCTGTGCAACACAATGGTCAATAAATATTTCGAGTACATACATTCGTGTCTTTCATTGTTCAAGATTCCTCTATGTAGATATCTAACCCCACCACACGCGTCCTACTACGAAACGGGGCGCGGGGCGCCCCGGCCTGCGCGCTCGAGCCCGCCCTCCGCGAGCTCGTACGCGGGGCGGTAGTACGCCGTCGGGGGCGCGCAGACCGGGCTCGAGGCGGTGCTGTCGGCGCGTGTGTGCGTCGTGGAGATGTACGCGGAGAGGACGGCTGTGGGGGACGCGACGGGCGCGTCAGGCTGCGGCGTCACGTGCGTGGAGGAGAGGAGCGTGGAGAGCGCGGTGGCGGGCGTCAAGAGTGTGGAGGGGGAGGATGCGACCGAGGCGGAAGCGGGTGGCGGGATGGACACAAGGAGCGCGGGGTTGGGGAAGGTGTTGTATGTCGAGCCGAGGGAAGTGTATCTGGGAGGGTGAGGATAATGACGAAGGGGATGAAAAACAGAACTAACCCGTAGTCGTACAGATCACAGTAGGGTACATGCAGCTGCCGGAGGAACGTCCACACGTCGGCATAGTCCCAGTTTATGATCGGGTTGATACGTTCAAAGCACGGCCAGCCCGGGTCGGTCATGTTGCGGTGCGAGAGCGTCGCTGCCGAGTTACGATAAGCGAATGTGCGTTGTCTGAGGCGCGCGCGACGCACCTCCGTGCGGGTCCGACCGGCGCGTGCCGATGAGAATCGCGTTGATCTCCGGAAACCGGGTCTTGTAGATCTCAAGTGCCTGCTTCATGCCCTCCGCGCCTTTGGCCTTGCCAACAGCCTTTGGCTGGGGCTCCAGGTAGCCTGCACCGTTCGCCGGGGCGGGGGTGACCACGCTCTCAACGCCCTCCGATGGCGGTCGGCAGTGGAAGAGATCGAGGTTGTACCGTTTTGCCGAATCCTCGATGAAGGTCTCGAGGGTCGGGAACGGCGAAGGCACGGCGATGTAGAGCGCCGGGATGGGTTTCATGGACTCGGAGGGCGACAGGCGGCGTGCAAGGGCACTAGCGTAGAGATGCAGGAGAACGGTGCCTGGCCTGGCGTCGGGCGTCGGACGAGAGAGAGTTATCAGCACAACTCACAATCTTTACCGCCGTTGAAGCTGATAGATACATGTTCCTGCCTTAGGGCGACGGTAAGTAGGGAAGAGAGAAACGCGTTCTATTCCCCACCTACCCATGAGTGTCTAGCGCCGCGTCAATGACGTCCAGCGCCTCCTTGACGAAGGGGGCGAGAGGATCCTGGGAATTGGCCAAGTCGTACACAATCTCTGCGACTCTCTTGCAGTCCATGGTGGCAGAAAGAAAGCAATATAATATTCCCTCTAAACGGGCGATTCTAATTCTCTCGTGGAGACGGCGGCAAGCAAGAGCCGTCTTCCGTCGGGACCAGTACAATGGACTGACAGTGAGTGGTAGGAGGACAAGTAAAGATCGGATCACGTGGACGCTACTCCTTACTGAGATTCGCGAATCCGAATCGTTCATCTGGAGTCCTTTCTAATTGCGACCACGCCGATACTCACCCGCAATGGCCACTGTTGTTCTAGTCACTGGCGGCACGGGCCTTGTAGGAAAGGCCCTCGAGCATGTCATCGAGACAGAACCTGCGGGATCGCGATTCGGGAAACAGCCCAATGAGACCTGGATATTCGCTAGCTCGGCGGAGGGGGACCTCAGGTCGGCCCTATGTGCCTGCGTGCGCCATCGGACTAAGATCTGTGCGATAGGGACCCGGAGCAGACGCGGAAGCTGTACAAAAAGTACAAGCCAACACATGTCATCCATCTCGCGGCGCTTGGTGTGTGTTCTGCCAACGCAATGCGTGCTTTCTAATGAGAGCGACTGCCAGTCGGCGGGTTATTCAAAAACATGAAATACAAGGTCACTACCCCGTGCCGTGGATGACTGCGCGCTCCTGACTGACTATTATCTATCACCAGCTGACCTTCCTGCGGGACAACATCCTCATCAACGACAACGTCCTGCACACGTCCTACACCCACAAAACGACCAAGCTCATTTCGTGTCTCTCCACATGCGTGTTCCCTGACAAGGTCGAGTACCCCCTGGACGAGAACAAGATCCACAGTGGCCCACCGCACGAAAGCAATTTTGGCTACGCACATGCGAAGCGGATGGTCGACGTACAGAACCAGTGGGTCCCGACCGAGCCGTCTTTTGTGTCTTTGTTGACAGCGCACAGCGCGTACAAGGAGGAGTTTGGTTGCAACTTCACCTCCGCGATCCCGACCAATGTATTTGGTCCCCACGATAACTAGTTCGTTGGCTCCGTGTCCTCGTCTAAGCCCGATCTGATATCCCTGCCTCCAGTGACCTCGAAGATGCGCACGTCATCCCCGCCCTCATCCACAAATGCTATCTCGCAAAGAGTGAGCAGATACGCCTATTCCTCTTGTGTATGTATATCAGTTGACCACCACGCCCAGAGAACGGCACCCCCTTCGTCGTGAGCGGCACCGGCAAGCCCCTGCGCCAGTTCATCTTCTCGTATGACCTCGCCAAGCTATTCATATGGATGCTGCGCGAGTACGATGACGTCGAGCCCGTCATCCTCTCTGGTGCTTCCTTCCTTTCTGTCCTTTTATTATTTTTTGCGACCTTCCTGACGCCCTGCCCAGTTGGCGAAGACGAGGAAGTGAGCATCAAGGAGGTGACCGACGCGATCGTCAAGGCCGTCGGCTTCGACGGGCACTACTCCGTACGTCCCTCCGTGTCTTTCTCTCTTTCTCCTGCCCACGCTGCCATAATACACTGCGTGCTCTCCCATAACACGCCGCTGACGTGTGCACATAGTTCGACACGACCCGCGCGGACGGGCAGTTCCGCAAGCCCGCGTCCAACAAGAAGCTGCTCGAGCTCATGGGCGGGTTCCAGTTCACGCCGTTTGACCAAGGTGCGTTCTGGCCGCTGCAACTTTTCTTGCGCTTGCGCTATGGGGGTGCTAACGGTTCGCAGCGCTGGACATCAGCGTGAAGTGGTTCATCGAGAACTACGACACGGCACGGACTGGGAAGAAGGCGTAAGTGGATGGGTGAGGCCGCAGCATGTGGTCGAGTGGGGGTAGGAAATTGTAAGCAGATTCATAGAATAGGTGAATGCCAGTTCGGATTTTCACGAGATGGACGCGGTTGCACAACCAGGCTTACTGCTTGGTTTCACGAGGGAAACTGTGTTCCAAATGGGACTTCAGAATAGGGGTGATCTGGGGATGTGTTAGTCGGAATCTTCTGAATAGAGCGTATTTGCACCGCCCATTTTCTTTTCGCCATCACTCGTAGTTTTTAACCGACCCAAATGATTGATGTGATTTTGATGTGATTCCGGTGTGACACTTGAGTGACTGGACGTGTGTGCATCACAAGTCCCGGGTCCTGAGCTAAGTGAAATGGCGCAACTCCGTCAGCAGATTCAACAAGTGACAGCTATCCGGGACGCCGAACGGGGGCGTTTTTTTGAACGAGCTAACCAGGAGCGCGATAAATATCGCGAGCCCGGAAATGGGTGGCCCAGGCAGACAAGGCCGTGTATTTACTTCGGCAGGTCCAGGGCAATGTTGAAAATGTGCTGGGGGACTTGGAAGGAGGTATATACTAGACTTATATAGATTTATTAATACCAAGTTCGTACCCTCTGAATGAGCCTACGGGCAGGCATGGGACGCGACGATCTTAGCCGAGTCACGCCTGCCATATTCGGTTGCATCAAATTTCTGACAAGCCACATCAAATTTTTGCCAAGAAAGTCGTTTTGGGGGTGCAAATACGCTCTAATCTGGTGGCGTTTGCGGTTCTTTCACAACGCGGTCCGACCTCCCCAAAAGGAAGCTGGGGCCGTAACCTGCGTTTCCAGTGCGTTTCCTGGCTACCGGCAAGTTTGGTTCTAAAATCGTGCGCTTACTAAGCCTTAGTCGAGCCTTTTGATGGCAAATCGCTTTTTTGCAGGCATTTTATCTACTGCCTGCACTAGCATCGTATAGAGCTCCAGGAATATATATCTCCTCATCATGAACATCTTGGTCCTTTCTAGATAAAAAATCAGCCAAGATGGTCTGGAATTGGTGGAACCTGCTTTGTTTGGTCATGTTTTTGCTGCCAATCCAAATCATCCTAACACACACCGCCATGTACCCGATATGGTCTGGGAAAGTGGCCCAAATATTCTTTTGGACCATTTTATGTTCCTTCTTGGCAAAAGATCTGGGAAAAAGCCACAACAAAGCCGCCAAAAAGGGGTATCGCTTGGTCTATTTCAAGCCTCATAGCCAATTAAAAAAATCTGCAACCAAGAAGAACATAAAATTGTATTCT